>OMNZ01019025.1:0-16933 GCA_900303255.1 Lesueurigobius sanzi | reverse complement strand
CAAATTTCCCCTCTTCCTTCCTCTAAATTCCGCAGATTTTCCCTCCATGTCTTTCGT
This sequence comes from Lesueurigobius sanzi, assembly GCA_900303255.1. Taxonomy (NCBI): domain Eukaryota; kingdom Metazoa; phylum Chordata; class Actinopteri; order Gobiiformes; family Gobiidae; genus Lesueurigobius; species Lesueurigobius sanzi. Next base: position 16,876 of record OMNZ01019025.1, on the reverse strand, counting down.
TTTATTCCCATTATTGCCCAAAATGTACATTAAACTGCTGGTGTATCTTCAAATTGAAAGTTCTGTCCCATTTTTACTTCGAAAATTGCCAATATTTCCGCGGCGCCGAAAATAGAGCTCCAGTCGTCTTCATCTTGGCGCTGCACAGTTTGGCGGCGGAGGAGAATTTCTCAGACTGAAGAATGAGCCCGATGTCGCTGAGGGCTATTCCTGTACCAACAGTCTCTCACATTATTTAAATATCAGGTGGAGTGGCCGTGTTGTCCTGGATAGCAATGGGGTTTATGGCTATTTAATGAGAGCCGAGTCTTAGGGACCCGTTTGTTTAAAAAAGCCATTCAAAAGACTGGCTCATTTATATATTGATTTGTTTGAGAAGCCAGACAGAAACCTCATGCTGTCTGAGAACTAATGCGCTCAGAAGTACACATTTTGGCTGAAATTGCTCATGTTAATGGTGGGTATCATTTTAACCTTTGAAATGCATGTCATGAAAATAAAACTTTGTGCCACGATTATGGGAAAATGGCTACAAGGCAGTTGGCCTTGCCAAGCTACTGCCTTTCCAACTGTGGTTTCTGCTACAAGTTGACTGAAGTAATTTTAGTTTTGACTAAAGTTACACAAAATATTAGTCAACCAAAAGAGAAGACTAAATCTTTACTAAAACTAAATTACATTTTTATCAAAAAGATGAAGATTGCTGCGGAGGAGGGCCTAAGGATGGGGTTGTTTTGTTTGTTTGTGACAGTTGTTTGATCAAAAACTTGAAAAATAATTTGATAAATTAAAATATGTATAATAATCCGGCCCCCCAGCTTATATCCAATGGCCCTTATATGTATTTATTTACAGTATTTAAGAAAAAAGGGGGAACAATACATATTCAACAATACAGATACATTTTGAGGAATGCGATTACACAGAACAAAAGCCTAAACTGCTGTAAAGCCCTGAATATACTATCAATTAATCAAAGATTTTCTTGGGGGAAGGCCACCAGACCCTCCTCCCCTCTTCTTCCTCTCCCTGTTTAGTCTATGTGTGGGAAAAACGCTAGTATTTGTGCAAAGCAATGTTCGAGTCGCCCCCATGTTTTGCCTCGGACTAAAATGGGAGCAACACTTGCCTACCCCTACTGTATTGCATCTATAGCTCAAGGACGCTCCCGCCCCATGGCAGCGCCCGTGTCCCTGTGGGCCACTCAGCCACTCTTTTACAGCTACAGAATGTCTTGTCAGGATAAAGTTGCAGCGCGCTCGCCTTTCCCCATGTGTTCATTCGTCCCGTCTCGAATCGCTGACGGATCGGTTGATCATTAGTGCAGCGAGTGGTATTTAGCAGGTGCTGTGAGGCGCGCTGTCCCGGGTCAATATGAAGAAGAGCCGGGACATGTACACTGTAAAACACCAGTGTGACAGCATCAATCAATGAAGTTCTGGTCAGTTTTCAATATGTCTAGACTATTGTAAAAGTTTTTGATGGACTAAATCAGAGCATTTCAGGGGGGCCTCCAAAAGTACTCCACACATCCTTCACATTAAAAACCCAATACCTGATAGCCTATGTTTAGTCATCCTTCAATATATTGAAAGCTACTAATTAAACTCTGTGCATTCAATTATAACGCAGTTGTATAAATTTCCTGAGCTTGCAGGCTAGTTTTCTTCATTGACTGTGACTGTGGCCCTGAAAATTGACCCTGCTAGTTGTGAAATGTCCTTATAAACTCATCTCTATGAAGAAATAGGACGTTAAAGATCTGTTTAGAGTTTAAACCACAACTTACAGCGTAATTTACTCGCTCCCACGTTCATTCTTTGTAATAAAAACATAAATAGGTCTTTTAACTTTAGTTTTGAATGACCTTTTAGCTGGACTAAAGTGATGGCATCCATTTGTCAAATTTAATCAAATAGTGGATTCTCTTGTTTCAACAGAATGCTACTTTTTGATGATCTTCTCCGCTGATTTGTTGCACTCTCTTTCCCCGTTTTACTTCCTCTGAGTGAGCTTGGTTTGGTTTTACAGCGCTGTTAAAGCCCCCCCTGCGCTCCGGGAGTATCCCCTGTCGCACTGCACTGGCTGCTTGTATTAAGACACAGGGCGAAATGTGCCAGCAAAGCAAACATCGCACCCCTGAGCACGAGTCGACTACTGCTCAGAGTGCTCCTGCCTCATCCCGCTCTGATCCTCTTCTTAACACCCTCCTTCTCTTTCACTGCCCCCCCCCCCCCCCCACACACACACACACACACACCACACATACTGTCTTTTATGCATCATAAGGACATCGTTCTAAACCCAGCATGGTGGTGCTTAATGGGGACTTATTATTTGGCTTTAATGTACATTTTACAACAACAGAAGTAGATTTTGCAACCTTAGGCACTTTACCAATTGTGTAACAAAAACTGATACAAAGCAGATTTTTACACAGCATGTTGTCAAATTAAATTAAAATTGTGTATTATGGGGACATCCTGTCATCCCACTTTTTTTTTAATGAAAATATTTATTGATTTTCAACCAAAAAAAACTAACCAAAATGACATCAACAGAAATAACACTGTGTTTCCCATTAATAGAAAAGACCATGGTAGCCCCCCCAAGGCCCAACAAGATGAAAAATAGCAATGTATGGTAAATTACACTTTCTGCTTCCATCTGCTTTCATGACAAGCATAGAAACCACCCTGGGGCACGTTTTTTGCACTTACAGTTAGAAATAAAGATATCTTCACACTCAAAATTAGATTCAAAAATCTTAATTTACTCAAAATAAGATTGTTATCGATGTTTTTCTTTCTTAATTTAAGTGTCCCCCATTGGGAAATTTCATGAAATTAGTCACTAAAATCAAGGACAAATTTACTAGTACTTGACTTTTTGCATGCAAGGTTTGGCTATTGTCGATTATGAATACTAAATAAATTTTAAAACAATACATTTGAACCCTTCTGGCTTTCAGAATCACTTCTACATTGCTAGAATTACGAGAACTTTGCCTCTGTCCTCATAAACCAAAATGTCCTCCTAGCGTTGTGTGTATTGTTGTGGACTGACCTTGTTAACCATGAAAACCAACACACACACACACACACCACACACACGTCCTTGTACTTCTGTCTTAGTGAGACCTTTCATAGGCATAATGTGTTACCCAGCCTCTAACCCTAACCATCCCAACTGACCCCCTAACCATAACCTTAACCCTAACCCTCACCTTTTCCCAATTCTAACCCTAACCCTAAAACCACATCTAGACACTCCAACGGGGACTCAAAGAAGTGAGGTTCGGCCAAAATGTCCTCACTTTGATAGTAGAATGAGTATTTCGGTGCTCACTTTGTAGCAAGTACAAGAACGCACACGCGCACACGCTCCTTGCTGCTGTTATATCTCATTTGCTTGCGAGCTCACACCGACTCGGCATTGCTAAAACGGTTGGGTCCATCTGCTACGCCCGCTCCGTCTCCGCGTCTCCTCGGTTATTCCCACGTGGCTTTGTTAGCGCACACATACATAGCCGCTACGTCCCCGCTCTGACAGATGCTCTTCTTTAAAGGGGGGGCGTGTGTGACGGTCCCACCTGCCAAAAGACTTTGTGTTCGGGCTAATCATTTCTCCGCCACTCTCCGACATCCACAGTTGTCGATACGTGAGGCGGGCTAGCACGACGTCCCTGTGGAGGTGTTAGATACCAAGGAAAGTATGTGAAGTTTAAGTTGTCGGATGATAATCACTTTTGATCATGGCTTGTTATTTGAAGCTATTGTATTGCAGCTGGAGATTTAAGTCTTTAACGCTACATCAATACAACAACATGCATGCAGCTTTCAAGGCGATCTATTTTACAAATCATTACTCGCAAAAGATAGCAAAAAGTATGAAATAATTGGGCTTGGAGGATACGCTTAGGGACTGACATGATACGTATATGTTCTATATGCATGCTAGCTCTTCTAGTGCACTTCCTCTACAGTTATTTCCTCATTAGGGATTAGTGGTGTCTCATCCATATAAATAAAGAGCTCTATTACATGGCGGCCTGTCTCTAGTATAAATAATATTTAGTTTTTTAGTTATATCATTGTTTTGTACTGCTACACATGAACTAGATAGAAACTCCTTAATGAGCACAGATGTGTCCTCCAGTCAAGTATGGACATCCAACGTAATGTTTTTAATGTGACTGTCCATCATGTATTCTTTAACTATTTATCGATTTGGTGGAAACACTTCTAATCCCAAATAGTGAACTGACAGGAGAAGAAGAGCAGTGGCCTCCAGAGAAATCTTCCAGACGGAAAAAAAAAGAATCAGTTCAATACAATCACAACTAATTTAGGCCAATATTCGCCACTTGGATTTAACTAAGTAAATAGATCTGAGAGTTGCTACCGTTGGACAGTTTCAGGTTCAGCAACAAAATGAGCCCAAAGAATGACATCAACTGATTACATGAACATCCTGTAGGACCAAGTTATTCCACCAATCATCAATGTATTCCTTCTACCCCGATGGTACAGGATTATTCTAAGATGACTATGCCAGGACTTATTGGGCTAACATTGAGAAAGAGTGGTTCAGGAGCATCACTACTTGGCTACTACCACACACTCCGCCACCACACACACTACTACCACTTAACTCCTCTGAGAATCGTTGGGATGTGCTGGACATGGCTTGGCGCAGTGGTCACACTCTCCCATCATCAATACAAGATCTTGGTGAATAATTAATGCAACTCTGGATGGAAATAAATCTTTTAACACTGCAGAAGAAACAACACCACAGCTAATGGTGCAGTAATCAAAGCCAAAGTCCACCGTGTGACCTTTGTTTTTGTGGTGACTTGTTTTTTGGCCGGGCAGTGTATTCAACTTCCTCTTACTGATCATTTGAGCAAAATGCTTAAGGATACACAATACAAACTCTATACCAATGAACATCTGGTTTACAACACAACAGAAGCATGGAATCTCATCTATTTTCCTCAGTGCCATTCCTAGAGTACATCATTTCTTTATATCAATGCTTAAACGGTTTGCTATTTGGACATTGTTTGAGGTCTTCCTGGATTATGTGCATGATCACACTTGAAACTAATACATGTTGTCACGCCTGATCGTAACCGTGGGCTTATTTCCATCTCTTGGAGCTGCCTGGAATTGGGATCCGTTGACCTACTCGGCGAAGAGCCTTTTTCACCTCACTTTCGTTGCCGGGAATGTTTCGCACAAACCATTAAAAGCGCACAATGGACACTCCCTCTCTGCTAAGACAGTCGCTGCTTTAGTTTTGACTCCAGGTTGAAAGAATTTTCGGCTAGCATAACGGTAAAACACGCAATGATCTCCAAAGACGAGCTACGAAGGCAATAGAATTATGTGAAAGCAGTGACCATTTCACAAGCATTTTCCAATATTTCGCGTTCTCGAGGTTTTCTTCGCGGCTTCTGTGGGATATCTACATTTTCGCCTTGTTAACATGCTTTCTCGCGTTCATTTTCATTCTTCATCCCCGAGTTGGTAAAGTTTGAGGAAACAGAAATGCCCCTTGCCTTCCCGCTCCTCTGCCTCCTCTGCAGCAGACTGTGTGACTGACAGCACAATGGAGATGCCACTCACTCCGCTCATTAACTGTGATTGCTGACACTGTATTTCTTCGTTTTTTTCCCTATTTTTTTTAACTCCTGTCTCGCTGAAAAGCACAGATTTCGCACACATTTGCTGGATTCTTATTAGCGGTTTTGAATAGGCTTCTTGGTAATCAGTTGTTATTTTGAGCGCCCCAACGAAAATAGCATTTGGATATAGCTTCAGGTGAGAGGCTGCGCGCTGACAGGAACGCCGCGGCTTCCTTTCGTCGCTGTGATTCTCATATATCGGGGTAAATGTGGTTGATGCGAAGGATTCTGGTTACATTTCTACGAAACGAGGCGAGGCACTGCAGGTGAATAGGGAACATTTTTAAATTGGGTGATATCAATGTTTACATTTTCTATAGATTACTGACATGAATACAACAAAAAATATGCAAGTTTTCTGTCATTTCATGTTTTCAAATAAATCTAAGGCAGTTTGCACATCAAAATGGTCAAAGTTGCCTATATTTTTCAAAAACTAGACAATGTGTTGAGCCAGGTGTAAATTTATGGTTTTATTTTGTTGATATATTAGGTACAAAGATTCATAGATGCAAGGTTAGGAAGAAAGATACAAAGATAAATCTGTAAGAAATGTAAATGTTGCCTTGTTTTTTGGGTTTCAAAACTCAATCAATCAGACTAGGATTTAATTATTGAAAAATCCCTCTGAAGAAACCTTCAAAATATTGTCAAGTGCAAGACTGGAAAGTTTGGAGCCTGTAGGAGCTACTAAAGTGGTGGATATGCTCGTCATAATGTGAGAAAAGTGTATTTTGGTCATTGAAGTTACAATTTCCGATATAGTTCTATGGAGAAACGGTGAATCAGAGCAATAATTACTCTCCTTATTGTAAAGATGAGGTAATTTAATTGTTTCCAGGTTAATGTAGATTATGTTAAGAGAGCACACTCGCTCTAAAACCTGAAAATTGAAACTGTACTTAATATTGGTGTCAATACAGTATGGTCATATTTCAGATGGACTTCCTTGTGTAATTAGGATTCCAAAATGACCACTATATGCAGTATAATGTTTTGCTTTAATTCATCTAAATCTCTGACTCTCTTTTTACTTTAATTTCAATTAGAATTTGGCTAAGAGCACAATCCCAAGATGGCCGCCACATTTGCCACAGCAAACATTTGGAATGGCCCATCTCGGTTTTTATTTTAGATCTGTGGAAAGCCATAATGCCCTTTGAAAACATTTTTGGGGAAAGCGAGACTGCTGCGTGGTGTGTCTGCAACGTAGTACGAGCGATCATGAACCCGGAAGTACAAAAAAGCGACCTGGTGGTGCCGAACATTGTTGGCATTATCGTGAAACATAATTCATCCAAGAAGTTCGCATGTCATACCTTATTCATGGCCATTGTCAGCCGATCACAACCTGCTCCACCTCAGTCTCCCATCTCTTTCCTATTTTCTTATAAGTCTAACTCTGAAAACAGAACCCCCCCCCCCACTCATTTGTGTGTATCTCTCTCGGCAGATTTACCTAATAAACCTATTAAAGACCACTTTGCAAAGTTGTCTACCCTGTGCGCAAACTTTCAAGAACAGCTACTGCTTCGGGCTAACACATTATAACAGACTCCCTTTTAAAATTGACAATATCTATTAAAAAAGCTCGAGTCTGCATACGCCTTGCCCGCAGCCTGTTGTCTTGTAGTGTCCTGACGGTGAATTCATTGGATGTGAAAGGAACGGGTCTGAAAAGCTTATTGGCGTTTCGCACGAGGATCAGAGCGCGGAGCGGAGTGTCACCGGAGATGTGATGTATTTGAGGGTTGACCGGATCTGGCAGGCCCCATAGGTGCGAATGGTGTTGTGGCCACCGGGAACATTTCTTTTAGCGCCCGTTTATTGTTGTTAACCCACAAACACGGCCTTTGGTTGAAGCTAAAACACAGTATGCAGCCAGCCTGCGACCCCTTTAAAGGCTGAAGGCGAGACACGGCACGGGAAACCATCACTTCGTTTTACTATGGAGTGGTCAATTTGGAGATTTTTGTCTAGTATTGTCCCTTAACTCACCCTTCACAATGGTTATTTTATGTCTGTGTAAGCTCTTAGTCGTACAGGAGGTGTCCATCATAGGCAGAGATTTGTTATTTTATGTTGTTTTGTCGAGCTTTCCTAGCAAGCCACCACAACATGGACCGTGCACCGCTTTTCTCACACGTATCCATTCACAAATATTGACAACTGGTATCCACGTGGCGTATTATTCATATATATCAAAAATATACTTTCTGAGTGTAGCCAGCGAAAAAAATACAGAAGATACTGTACACACAAGCATGATCAGACATTGCAAAACTTTGAAGCCTTGTTTCTCCAAAAGACATTTTCTTTTCCCTCTTGCAACAAAATCTCCACTTTTTTATTATTGCCCCAAATATTACAGTTTTTCCCAGTCGCTTTGGCACATTTCTCAGATCAGAATATTGTGTAAGCCATTTATAACAGAGTATAGTATGGCTTTTCACACCTCAAGCAAAAATACTACATAACTACATAATTGTTTACACATTTTCCATTCCTGTTGGGGCAAAGATTCTCCTCCACTTCACAAGTTACTGATGAGATGCTTCTGAGCAGATGGATCAGTAAACTGGTGCTGGCTGTTTGTGTTGAGATCCACCCGATACTGTATATTGTATCATGAATCCAGACATTGTTACATATGTTGGACTTGATAACAGGTGAATCCATTTTGTTTGCCACAGTTCAATTCAATGAAGACAGAACTGCATGTTTTGAGGGTCTAACAAATCAACTGAGAACCTGATAATGCACTTTCACAACATAAACAACTGAAAGTGTAACCAAACAGCACAAAGTTGCACAACACCATCTGAAGGAAGTAATCTTCAAATGGTTTTGTGTAAAAAGCTAATTAAAGATTTTAATATTTTCATTCGCCAAATTGACCAAAGGATTTGAAGATTGTACGGGTATTTTTGAAAATAGCATTTCTGATCGGAGAAATGTGCCAAAGTGACAGGGAAAAACTGTAATATCTTCAAATCAAGGTTAAAGACACCAATCTTCCCAGTATTGTACTTCACAGGGTTTTTAAATATTAAATTCTAGCCTGATTTATTGAGTGTTGAACCCACAAAATAAGGAAAATTTGATTTTTTTACAGTTGTATTCACTACTAACTAGCTTATGGAAACACACAAGATATGAAAATGCTGCAATTAATATATCAAAATAAAACCATGCTTTTATATCTAGCTTTCTCCATTGTTTAGGTTTCCTCTCTGACACCGAAATTAGTGACAATTTTGTCCACTTTTACATATAACATGCCTTATCTCTATATGAAAACATGAAATGATGGAGAACTTCAATCAATCAATCAATCTTTGCTTATAAAGTGCTTTTCCGACAAGAATCAAAGAACACAAAGCGCCTCACAACACAATCCCCTTCCCCCATTGTACCACCCTGGCCCCCATGAACATCGGCCCATATGCACACAAAGAGGTACGCCCCTCGACTCCCACAGGTACCACAGCCAAAACACGCACACAAAGGCCCCAAAGGCTTGTAACTATTAACTTGAAAATCTCTAGACACAAGCCAATTATTTTCTATTTCGAGATCAATCACATCTTGCCGTAAGTCCCCAAGTTACACTTCACCCATATCGCTCTCCGCAGTCACATTACAATGGCTAGATTCACCTCAAATTTCAATCTGAAGTAAAGTTGAGGAGTAAACACTGTATGTTGATCTAAGTGTAGTGTTAAATTTTCTTTTACCTTTCGAATTTCCAGTTAAACATTAGAGTCTCCTAACTCCATTTCGCAGAACAAAAACTAGATCCTTTGTGGACCTCGCGAGGACCGTCTGTAAATACCAAGTGTAATTGCATTGAGCCGGTCACATTCACTGATATAGACAAAATGTAAATGCGAGGCCTACAGGGAGCTGTCAAAGCACCTGCTGAAACTCAGTGTCGGAGAAACTTAAGGCCACGTAATTAGCAGCTTCAGTGGTTTCGTTGAAGTGGAGTTCGGTTCCTCTCTCGTGGGCCGGTATCACGTTACACATAACATAGTGACGTGCACAAAATGACAGGAATTCACTGGGAGGATTGCGTGCATGCTGGAAACCACTCCTAGGCTTTTTCAGCCTCTTGAGCATGTAGGAAATTTGAAGCACGGTAACATGAGATTAAAGATCATTTTCAACGTGATGTTTCTGTGACGGGTCTTGTCTGCTGATTTCTACATCTTTTGGCGCCGTTTTCCCACCGGTGGAGTCAGGAAAGCGGTGCCATCGGCTGTTCGACTTGTTCAGTGCAGCGTCTCGGGTGTGCGAAAGCAAAAAAGCCCCCCCTCATCCCGGTTAACTGTCCCAGAGGCCCCTTTCCAGGTTTCAATTGCCTCCTTAGTCCAAAATGTGCTGGCAAACATATTAGTGTAGATTTCTATGTCATCAAAAAGATAATTGTCTTGAATAAGCCACAGAAGTGCAAGAAAATTGCATATCAAGTTTGTTTGATTAGAATTTTTGTAGCTTTTTCTTGATTTCTTGACATTGGAGATATACGCGACGTTGCAAAATTGCATATCTTCCAAACAATAGTTTCAATATTATCTTGTAGACGTTAGAAATTGCCCAATCTCCTGCTCCATCCCAGTCCATAATGTGTTTTTCCTTTTTGCTTTCATCATAGTACACCTCTGAAACATCGGTGTCTGTATTGGACCTATTGCACAATTTTAAGCATGTACTAAATTCTCATTAAAGTACAAGTTTGCAAAATGAGGAGAGGGAGAGAGAAATTTTTAGAAGTAAACAACCTCCCCCTCTTCTTCTGATCGGACCTGAAAGCCCCTCATCGTTCCCAGTACACAGGACCGTCTCATTGGTCCACATGAATCCTGCAAGACAACACAAAAACAACAAAAATATATATATAATTACCGTATGCATTCTATTAAACTTGTAATAAATGTAGACTGGGATCACTTTACTCCTTTAGCCATTAACATACATTGATTATGTTTCATGTTAATTACTATTTAATACTTGAAAACGCTGCGTTGTCCAGCAGCTCTTAAGTTTTGTTGCATATAATTCAATCAATCCATTTAAATTTCAAGAATGTTGACATAAAGTTCTTATTCTCGCACACTCCTTTGTTGCCAAACTTGCCAAACCAAACCCCCACATTGCAGCTGGGTTCACAGGCTCCAGAACCTTCTATATGCATAATGCTTTGAATTAGATATTCTTTATTGACAGGTCTGTCTGGGCGAGTTTGTAGCAGATAAGATATGAAGTGGATAAGGCTTTCTTTTAGCCAGACGCTACGTTCAATTATTCATCTGTGTGGAGGTTAGCGTAGCCAAAGGTTGTAGCTGCCAGTTAGACCTCTGGGCTCAGGTTCCTTCAGGCTTCTCTGCGGAAGCCAGGGATTTTGTAAGAGAAGGACAAAGGAACCAAGGCGCTCCTACAGTTCTATTATTGTACTGGGCTAATACATATTAAAATCTTTTAAAACATGCTGCTGGTTTCTTCAATGCAGGGATTTTTAAATTGCTGCATGTATTTCCAAAGTTCACGGGTTCACATTTGTTTTTGGTTACTATCTTGTTTGCAGTATCTTAAACGACTTGCTCTTTCGCACTTGCGTTTGTGGTAATGAGAACGTATCTTGGCAATGTGTATCTCCAGGCTAATGTTTTTATAGTATCCTTAGTTCAAGGGGTTTTGTTGAATACAGTTACACCTTCATATATACAGCTATTCCACATTTTACCACTTAAATAAAGCCTGTACACAGGACAACAGTAGTTCAACCTTTCACCAAATTTCTGAACATACTGGTGGCGCAGAGGGGAAAGATGAAGTGAAATCAAAATTGCTCCCCGCCATTTGCAAGAAAGGCTTCACAGTGAGGGAAATCTGATTGATTTTGAGTTGTGTGACGCTGAGGAGCACACCACCTCATGACATCAGCAGGTGAGAGGCAACGCCATCTAAGGAGGCCAGTCTACTTCTTCTCAAATCATTCACAAGCACAGGAGGTCCCCGAAGTGGAGGTTGTTGCATAAAAAGTCCCACAATGCACCTTTAACAAACCTTTCTTTTTCGTCCTGAAATGTTTTCCAGTCGATGTAAAAGTACATTTTACCGTGGATGGCCCGGTTTGTCTGGAGGTTAGAGGTCGTGGCCTGGAGAAGTTTGGGACTCCCTACACTAGCCATGGATGCCAATGGATGCCAAAGAGACCCACCGTCAATCAATAAGGCAAAGCCGCAACCCAACTGATTTTGGTATATGAAAAGTGTAGCATACTGTATTTTCCAACAAATGATTGTCGAATAAGCATGAACAGTCCTATAGAGCTACAATTATGATCAAAATAACTCATTTAAAGGCACTGCACCTGGGAAATTCAGTTTGTTTTTGTCCTCCTTTAGTAAACTCGGACACTTGTGGGAATAATACTGTGCATCTAAATATTAAGCATTTGAATACAGTTTCCAAGCTGTTTTTCTTGCATTCCTGTGACAGACAGTTGTGAAACAGGCTTATAAACTCATCTCTGTGAAGATTTAAGAGATTTAAGATTTTTTATTTGTCAATACCATGTGAATGGTTCGAAATTATGTTTCTCTCATCCTTGATTGTGGAGCGGGGGGAGGGGAAAGAGGGGAGGGAGGGAGGGGAGGGAGTTCAGCTTCCCGATGGCGCTGTGTACGAAACTGTTCCTCAGTCGACTGGAACTGACCCGTAGATTCCGCAGTCTCCTCCCTGAAGGCATCACCCTGAAGAAACTGTGTGATGGGTGCGAAGGGTCCCTGGCGATTTTGATGGCTTTGCGGTGATCTCTTTTGTCTTCTCCACATTTAGAGAGAGATTGTTCTGTGTGCACCACATGGCCAGACTGCTCACCTCACTCCTGTAGTTTGACTCGTCTCTGTCGCTGATGAGACCCACCACTGTTGTGTCGTCTGCAAACTTGATGAAGAGGTTTGAGTCGTACTTTGGAGCGCAGTCATGGGTCAGCAGAGTGAACAGGAGAGGGCTCAGCACACAGCCTTGGGGAGCCCCCGTGTTCAGTGTGATGGTTCTGGAGGACCTGCCGCCGACACGTACAGCCTGGGGTCTCCCCGTCAAATGAAAGAAATGGGATGTTAGAAATGGTTTAGGAAAGGACCACAACTATCAATTCAACAAAACTCAGGAATGTTTTTGTGCATTTTTAGCAGATAACTATTTACAAATTGTTTATTTGCAAAAACAGGTGCCATTGACAAAAATCAACATATGCTTGTAGTTTTCTCTTTTTGTAGATGAGATTTTAATGACCAGATCTATTTTAGTGCATCAAAAATATGAAGTCACTTGTTATTGATCAAATTAATTCACCTTTAACTTTACTGGTGCTACCTGTAGAGGACGGTAATACAAAATTAAAACAACTTAGCAAAAAATTCAAAACGGAGATATCTGCTTTTGCAAACAAACTCTTCAATTGTTCCCCATGAAAGGCTTGCGACCCACTGGAAGTTATTTCGCGATCCACGTTTGGGTCCTGACCCACCAGTTGAGAATTACGGCACTAGTGGCTACGTTACTCTTCTTGCTAGATCTGCAGCTAGGGCTAAAATATGCGAAACATCCACAACATGAAAACAACCCAGTACAGACGACGCTTTAAGAATGTTTGCCAATGATACAGCTTTCTAAAATAAGTGATGAGTCAAAACAAAAACTCATTCAAAATCTGGTCCGGTTGTTGGTTTGTTATTGTGTGCAAATTTCTATGAAGTTTCCTCCCGCTTGTTAATGAATGCTTCAATATCTTTCAAGTAGTTTGCAACAATGGTGCACGTCTCATAAATTTAAATTACATTTGCTCGAGCTTAATTTTGACACCAGAAAAGAACCCCCAAAAAAGTCCCTATTCCAAACCGACTAAAGTGACTAATATTATTGCAGTAATTACAGTGTCTCCACTCTTTTGCCTGTGAGCCTTAATTAAAAAGTCAAGCTGCAAGACTCCATCCGTTTAAATCCAAGTTACAAAACCCCACATTATTCTTTTATTCCACTTTTGGTTCATAGTTACTTGCTTGCTTACTGCTATTTTCACAAGGTTATACGGCTTCAAATTGGAGCCGGTGACGAAACTCAATATATCTGCGCACTTTAACTTATTATTTCTCGCCAGTTTAGTCGTTTTTGAATATTGAACACACCCCGTTATAAAAAACTGTCGTCACGGATTTTGATTGACAAAAACATAATTCTTTATTTAATATTCTGTCTAGACTAAAGTACGCTGTGTGATGAATGCCGCCTCTTTAGATAAACTTTAAATGCAAATGCGCCTTGTGCTCTTGGAGATAGTGGCCATTGTTTTTTTTTTTTTGTTCTTTTTTTGTTTCGTACTCGGGAATGTTCTCACAACGCCCTCTCGTTCTCTGCTGCTGTTGCGGGGCGCGCTAGATAAGCGAATATTACCTGGCACTCAGTCTGCCTTTGTTCCACTGGTCCAGCACCTTGTCTCACATTTTTTTTTTTTTTTTATATATTTATTTTTAACAGATAATACAGGGCTTATGCGGCTGGCAAATTCAAGGTTATTAAAAGGGGGCACTGGTGGGAGAGGAGAGAGGTTATTGCATATCGTCAGAGTGTTGTCTGACTGCTTTCGGCTCGGCGAGTATCAGCTTGCCGTGTTTGGACAGGGGACTAAATGAGGGGGATATTGAGAGTCTTATGTAAAAGGAATAAAGCGAGAAGATACAAAGCTTGGTACCTCCGAAAAAAGGACTAGCGCTGTGCTAAAAAGATGTCCCGTGGAGGCAGTGTGCCCACCGCTGGCTGCGTGGGGCATCATCAAAGCTAAGGAGAGGAGCTCTGATTTGCAGAGTCCTAGCTACACTCAGTGTGGACATACAGGCCCTTTGGCGAAATAATATAACTCCGCTTAAGTCAAGATTAAGGAGACATATCATGCTAAATCTCGTCAAAAACATACCTGGAGTGGTGTTTCACTTCATTTACGCAGTTTGAATGAATCCTGTTTGTATACAAGCTTCATGTGCCGGTTTCTGCGTCAGAACATTCATAAGAACATGATTTTTACTTTTTTTTGCTAATATTCCACCAGAAATCCTCTAAAAAGTCTGACAAATAAATGATTTCCATAACAGACTTCCTTCCCCTCGCTAGGCCACGCCTCCTAGTATGATGCGTCGCCGTCTACATCCATAGCTCATGCCTTTGTGCACGTTTGCTCACAGATCGTTGGCGTTTGAAGGCTCTGTTTTGAGGCAGGAGTCGGTGTGACAGACCCCAGCCTGCGCTCGTATAAAGACAGATCATGTGCTGTCATTCTCCCCGTGTGGATTGTGCACCGGGCTCTCCGGACCGGGTTTAGAGGTTGTTTTGTTTTATTTATGTGGGCTGTTATCGACGGCAGGAGAAGCACAGCGACCCTTTGGTGAGAGAGGATATGATGCATTACAAGGCCTCAGTGATGGATTTCGCCGCTCAGATGCTGTAGCCTTTGATTCATGATAAAATGTGGAGTGATAAGCTGCTCATGCTACACAATGGCGTTTGGCCCGTGCTCTTGTGATTCTGCTCTGTGTCACATCGAAGCCCTTCACGGCCCGCGGTGCTCCAAACCCTCCAGTGCACTTGAAGGGCGATCTGATTGAATTAAGCAGCCATTAGTGCTTTGAGATGAGCAGTAATTGCTGGAGTATTTATCTATTCAGGAGAATGAGCTCTGAACACAGGGTCAGCCTTCTTGAGCACATGTGGCTGTATTGTTTAAGCTCCAGGTTTACAGTGTTGCTCTGTCGCTCTCCTCGTCACTGAAGGAGAGGAGCGTCACAGAAAACAAATGAGCCGCGGTGTCTTTGGGAGCAGCTACATTCACACCTTTATGTCGACAGCATGTCCCGTTCACAGACTGCCTCCCGCTGAGTGGCTGAATGCATTAGCTTACATTACCGTCCTGTATGACACCAGCATGTGTGACATATTGAGTGCGTTTACATGTGCTCGAGTATCCTGGTTATTAGTAATATCCCGGTTATGGTCCCGTGTTCTGGATTTGATGTTTACATGCGCTCAGAGAAACCTGGATACTCATATTCCTGTTTACATGGCAAACAACATTATCCTGGATGTTTAGGCTCCAGAGGGGGGCGGGGCTAATAACAAATACAGTCAGGAGCTAGACTCTTTAGCAATGTTACTACCACTTTCATTTTTCTAAACACAGGGGCAAGATCTTTCCCCAAGTGACCGTGTTGTTCGTAATCTTAGCGGATGACACTGGAGCTACATCCTGGTTCTGTTGTTTTGTAATGTAGCCTGTGCTGTTTTGTTTTATTTTTAGAAGGTATAAAGTTTGAGCAAATTCCTGCCGTATTTGCGTCTGAAGTTCGCACATGCTCAGTACGACAGCAGCAATGAGAAACCAGGACACTCCGTTTACATGACCCAATATCCTGGACACTGTGGGTATATCCCAGTGAGAGTATCCTGGTTTCTAATAACCTGGGTACTGGCTTATCCAGAAAACTGAAATGGGGATATTGTGTTTACATGGACACAGACAAAACCAGGATATTCAAAATCCCTGTTAATAACCAGGATACTCGACTGCATGTAAACAGACTCATTGAGTACGTTTACATGGGCTTGAGTATCCTGGTTATTAGTAATATCCTGGTTATGACAGTATTCAGGATATGATGTTTAAATGCGCTCGGGGAAACCTGGATACTCATGTGACAATATTGCCAAAAAAACTGCAAAAATGTACAAAAAAAAGAAAATATTTGCGAAAAAACACAACAAAAACGTGAGAAAAATTATGAAAAAACATGAAAAAAAGAAAAGAAAAAAAAAGTCAAATTTTTGTCCCAGTTTTGCACAACCTCTGTCCCAGTTTTTCACCAGTGCCATGTCCAAAGCCGCATAGTTACTTGATAATTTATGACTTTTGACCAAGACAAAAAATGTGACAAAAAAATGCAGAAAGAAAAAATACCAATATATAAGAAAACATGGGGAAAATGACGAAAAAAGCTATAAAAATGTGAGAAAAACTATGAAAAAATTACAAAAAAGGAAGAGAGAATACAAAAGAATGATGAAAAATGCAAAATGACCAAAAAATATGACAAAAAATATGAAAAAAACCCCCGAAAAATCTGAAAGGAT
>OMNZ01019021.1:0-10095 GCA_900303255.1 Lesueurigobius sanzi | reverse complement strand
ATCAGAAGCAAACAAGCTGGTTCGGTGCATCTCTAGTCTACGGCCCACTGGGGGGCCTCATAGGCATTTCAGATGGGGCCTCCAAAAGTTGTCCATACAACATTCAATATATATCAATAAAAAAAAAAAAAATATGTATATATATATATATATATATATATATATGTCCTATATATGTCCCTTTTCAAATCTTCGAAACACACTCAATCACTTTTCACAGGTGCCACTAAAGTTTGAAATTTGTGAAGCTCATTCTAATTTTTATAATGTCCAAACATTTACATTTGTGAAACGGATCAACCTCACGCTGCGGAGGAATTTGGATTCACTTAACATATCAGGGGGCCCAAATAAACCACTAAAACTGTGATAGGTGCTTCCTCTTGTTAATTGGGGAGCACTCTAATAATGGCCTATAAAACAGAAAGGGGTTTCTCATAAGTCTCGCAAACAGCAAAACAGCTCTGCCTGGAAACGTGACTCACTTTCTACGCGGTGTTAATAACTTGCCCTGTGCACCCCGCCTCTTCCGTGCATCCCATTGGCTCAAATATAAAGCCAGATTCATGCAGATTGGGGGAGTTTGAATGCCAATGGGGCGCTGGAATTGTACTTCCTTCTTTACCGCTCTCCATTTCAGAGCCAAGTCCTCCAGGCTTTGAAACTATTTACAAAAACAAAGCAAGAAAGCAGCATCCACTCAGAAACAGAAGGAGGCGAAAACTGGTGGCAAGATCTGGAACGGTATTTTGAAGACAAGGCCAGCATTCAGCTTCAGTGATTATTGTCATCTCCAAAAGGCAATAACTGAGCACAACAGGGAACAAGAACATTGCTGCTGATCAAGAACACTGTAAAAATAACAGATACAAGAAATTATTTGAAGTTTAGACTTTGATTCAAAATGTATTACTTCAAGATGAAGGTCAGAAAAGAATGTGACCTTAGACGAATTCACTAGTTTATCTGAAAGGGTTCATAAATTTAGAAAATATAAGTTAAGGCTACAATACACACAAAACACAGCGTTAGTTTACAACATAGTTCAAGACATTGATAACATTTAAATGAAAAAAGAAGAAGAATTTTTTACAATTGTGAAGAATTGTCTTGCTCTTGCTTTCTTAGTTACTTACTTACTCACTGCAATTTCCAGCCTATAAGCTGCTACTTTTTCCACACACTATGAAGACTGCGGTCTATACAACGATGTGGCTTATTTAAAGATTTTCATGGGCTAACGGTCAACAATATTTTTGTATATTACAAATCAGTATTTGATCACAGGTGTCTTTATGAAAGCTAAGAACCCCAAACAGGTGCTGCTAAATTAGAATCATGAGCAGAGTGTAGTTGGACTATTTAAAAGCAGAATAACAGGTCTTTGAGGGTCAGAAATCTGGCTGCTAAGCAAGTGATCAAATACTTATTTCACACAGTAATATACAAAAATATTGTTAATAAATCATACAATATGATTTCCAGATTTTGTTTTTAGATTCTGTCTCTCACAGGGGAATTGCACCAACGATGGAAATTTTAGACCCGTCCATGATTTCTAAGTGGGAGAACTTGCAAAATCACAGGGTGATCAAATACTTATTGGCCTCACTGTATGTATCATGGTGCTACACAACTGAACAGAGATACAGTATAGGTCATCCATAGCATTATCCATGTTTAAAAACAGACTAAAACACAAGTTATTTGCACGTACAATGCAAGTATATTGCAAGTACAATACAATGGAAATGATCATATGACTATTGCAGTTTTTACTTCATATCTATACGTACTGGCTGTTACATTTATTGTTTTGGGTGCTATTTAATGGTTGAGTTTCCTTGGGAGTGGTGCTGCTATAAGCCTAATATCTTGTTTTGGATGAGAGGATGATGAATGACCCTTGACTGCACTGTATATACTGTACAGTATGACACGTTTCCCTTTAGACGGGACTTTTGAATCTTGATCGCATTACTGCAAGCTCCAAATGTATAACATGTCTAAATGCCAACACATGTAAAGTATTAATGCAGTATCCACAAGACAAGACATCCATTCAGTCGCTTTTGGTTGTCATTTCCAGAAACAATAAAGAGAAGCAACAGGGAGCTGGGAGCTGCTGCGGGACAAAACCATGTGCGGACGAGCCGAGGCGATCCGCACTGTCCTTTGTCTTTAACACGATTCATCATTTGTGCTTATAAACTTCGGTGTCGACTCGGTGACGGTCAAAGTCATCAGTCACTCGGAGAGAAGTTTAAGTGCCGCGTGAGGTGAGTAAACACTGCCTCATTACGGCGGAAGCTAATGGTTTTCGCAGTCGTTCGCTTGACAAGAAGACAAGCTGACAACATGAGACGGCCACAAAACAGAGAGGAAACCAGCTCAAGTACAAGGTCGTCAGTCAGAAGCCGCTCTAAGGATCAATTGTTGTTACAGTTGTGCAAGTGAAACGTGTGTACATTGATAATTACAAGACAGCGTGGTCGTTTCACTGAATGTGTGGAGATTACAAAGAGGTAAAAACACAAAATGCCTATAAAACATCTGCAGGAACGATGACATGCCTGTTTATTACCCACGCTGACTTCTTTACCAGGTGTGCAGGCAGTCAGACCTCAGCACAAAAGCTATTCTTATTTCATTTTCCTGGACAGTGATTTTTTTGACGGTGTTTTTTCTAGTAAATGTAATATTTCGCAATTCTGTAAAGCAGTGGTTGCTACATTGCTTCCCAAAACTAACTAACGCATTGGTAAATACAAATACATATTATGTTTGGATGTTTGGATGCATTATATCAGCAGAGATGGTACTTTTTACAGCAAGTTTAATATTCTAGACACTAGACACCTAATCGGGATGTTTCAGCTGATCTCATTCTTTGGGCATATAGTGTGTTGCTGAACCTAAAACTGACAAACTGCATCAACCCCAGTTCTATTTGCTTAGTTAAATCCTGGTGGTGACTTTATTTTTGGCCAGGCAATGTCTTTTAATTACTAAAGTTGAGGTCCACACCCTGAAAGACTTTGCTTTGCTTTCCTGCAGGAGTGACCAAACTATGGCCCAGGGATCAAATGTGGCCCATGAGTAGAACTTTGATCTGGAAGTTTAAAAAATCATGCTATAATTCATAACTTTGACAAATGTGTGGTGGAAGAAGGGGCCCGGTTAAACTTAATTTGCTTGATTTATTGACTCATGAAAGTGCATAGTGAGCTGTCAAATTTGACTTTTTTATGATGAGCCAAACAAGAACCCCCCCCCAGAACATGGCCCTCCACTTCATCTGTTTTTCAGTAAGTAAACCTCAATGAAAGAAGTTTGGATACTGTATGATGCTATTTTAAAACATATAGCTCACAGCACCTTACAACATTCCAACATGACAGTAAGGACAGTGATTTTGGGGGAGATGATGATTTAGTGACGTGCACCTGAGAAGATGTCCTGGCCAACCACAGGAGAGCGCGTGTCTTTCCCATTGAAGAGATGCTGAGAGGGAGTGGAGCTCTGGAGGTGCTGCAGGGACAAACATTCACTCAGGACGTCCTGCTCGAGGTGAGGACACGACCGCAACTGTCAACAAGATATGACACAATGAAAGCTATTACAAAGAGCCTGTGTTTATTCATTAAATGCAGCTGGACTGCCATCTTACGCAAGACAAGCATTAAAGGTTGTTCAGCCAGGAGCCATTTGTGTTTTCTTCTTTAGCCATACCGTGATTGTAATGTTAATATGAAACAGTATCTCTGTAAATCAGAATTCATTAGCATTCAGAAAGAACCAGGGAAAGAGTAATTCACTCATTTTTGAGTCATGATTTGGCACAGACTTTAAGACATCCACGATCAATGTGCCAACTTGGAGCCAATGGGAAAATTATGTTTTTCTGAGTAAACAGTAGGAACAATGGACATGTTTCAAGAAAGTTCAGAGTAAAATAGAATACAACAAAACATTAGCGATGAGCTCATGTCAAAAACACCATTACACCTGTGGTATGTGCTTTCCTTTCAGGGCTCTCTGGGGAAACAAAGGGTTAAAAAAGTATACACAAAAACCCCAACTTGACCAGAGCATGTTGTTGATGACTACCTCAATTTGAAACCTGGCTTTGGGAATTTATTGGAGTCCTGCATATTGAAGAACTGAGGTATGAGGTGTCTGATGGTTCTCTGAAGTTTCAGACTGTGCTGTGTGGAGGCCCATATTGGATTATTTAAAACTGTGGATGAACCCTTAACATTGAAAAGCAATGGACAGTGGAGGCTGATGTGGATGTTTGCTAATTAGAGGCAAATTTGTGAGTTTTCCGTTGTTTTGTTCCTCGTTATTAATATCTTCAATATATTTTGTATTGGATTACTGTCTCTTTGTTTACAAGGCCTTTTAATAGCCATTGTTATGAAGGATAACTGTTCCGTATATGGGTCTATATTTTCTTGTGAAATGTGCCTTGTCAAAATGAAAAAAAATAATAAATAATAAATAAATATTGGGAAAAACAAAAAAACAACGCCCTGTGCTCCAGTTGTGTGATGATTTGATACAAGTCAGAATATTTATTCAAGCATTGAGCCAACGTTGTGTATCTGATTTTTGCATAAATTTGTATTAAAATATTCCACATTGGTCCATGAAAATTGATTTCTGACTGTAATTTTGTGGTTGGAAAGAGGTCTGTTTGAAATTGTGTTTAATTTGAGTACGCTGAGAAACAAATCACATTTTAGTGCATATTTTTGACAGGTGCATTGATTTCTTGGACACGTGAGCATTTCCTCAGCGCTGGCACGATCTGCAACATCACTGAACAGCGTAAGCCAGTAAAGTCAACGCTGTGTCCTCAGAGTGCCCTGCCACAATCGTCACATGTAATTGGGGCCCTGCTTTTCCCCACAGCGACACTCCGAACAGTTTTCTCCCGCTCTGCTCCAAGAGTAAGAGCATTTGTTTGACATTTGTCCATAACATCTGGCCACTGGAGAATTGTGCAGCATTACAGCTTATTAACAATGCTACACATGTTTCCCTTTACCGCTGAGAGCTCGGGAACACATCACGCGGCGTGCCACTATCCAGCCCCTTCCACAACAATGAGCCCATTCTCTTATATTTACTCTCCTCAGTCGGGGAGAACAAGCTGTTGACCAAGAGCACTCTGAAATCGATCATTGCTTAAACTGTTTTCAAAGTCGCCACACCTAGCCCACAGCCTTCTCAAGTTGGACCGAAAGTGCTCTTGTTTATTGTTTTATCCTGAATAATGCACTGGTCCGAATTTGAAAAGGGAAAAGAATGCGCTGATGCCCGGTCGGATACAGAGACAAGTACATTTTTGAGCCAGTCCCAAGAATGGACACATCGAATCAGACAGGGCATTCTGCACAAAATCTGTATCCAATCACATTGTGAATCATAGCAGTGGACAAATGATTTAGCGTCGAAACCCCTGAAGGATAATGCCAAAGATAAAAGGTAAAAACAATTGTGTACTCAGTAGGGCTGGGACGATACGCTTTTGTTGCGATATAATACGTATCACGATACTTAGGGGCCGATACAATACGTATTAATACAGTAAGTATTGCAAAAAGTCTTACGTCCAAAAGTTAGACATTTATCTAATTAAGATTGAGAAGTGCATTATCACAACATACTGTAGGTTTAATAAAGTGCTGTGTAAATGTTCCTAATATAAAATATTCAAAGAGTTCAAGATGAAAGCGCTTCCAAACACTTAAAGATCTACTGTTGTGCTCATAAGTTTACATACCCTGGCAGAATCTTTTAGGCCATTTTTCAGAGAACATGAATGATAACACAAAAACATATTTTTTCCACACATGGTTAGTGGTTGTGTGAAGCCATTTATTGTCAAGGAACTTTCCCATAATGAAAAAGAAACTAGTCAAATGTTCCAAAAGATCAAAAGTTTACATGATCAGCAACAACTGCCAGGAAAATTGTTCAGGAGCAAAGGAAAACCCTCAAATAACTTCAGCTGAAATACAGGACTCTCTGAAAAAAGTGGTGTTTATTTCAAGATGTACAATACGTAGACTTTAGATCAGGGACATTTGGCTTGTTTCTGTTGTCATTATAATTTGAAGAGTATAACTTTATTTGTAATTTGCACAACCAGTAAGGATGAGTGACAAGAAACATTTTTACATCATTAAACATCATATTCTCTGAAAAATGTCCAAAAAACAATAAATCATTCTGCAACTTATGAGCACAACTGTGTATATTGCAAAACCATATATTATCCCAGCCCTAATTCTCAGCATAAAACGTATAAAAGCAACTATTGGAAAAAAAAAACACATGAGATTTCGAGAGATAAAGCCAATTATTACACTGACGCCGCTTCATTAAAGTGTGAGGATTATTCATATGTTTCAGGTCTTACCTTCCTACGCACCTGCTGCTCTTTGGCTGAGTGGATCTTCACATGTTTGCGTAAGGAGCTGGGGTCTGTGTAGCGCTTGGTGCACCCGGGGATCTGACATGCGTACGGCTTCTGCAAAAAGACAGTCAGTGTTGACATTTACGCATTGAACATATATAATTGTTAGTGAATTATATAAAGATGTGTTGTCAAAGAGGGGAGAATTTTTGAAAGTAAGAAACAGAGTCCTACCTTTCAGCTGAGGAAAGGAGAGGTAAAGAAGCAGAAAACAGAGGCAAGAAAGGTTAAAACACGACTCCGTTTTGAGAAATCAGTAACACTGTTTTCAGTTAAACAATTACAGATTTTTTCTACAACTGCATTTCTGTGTCACTGGAAAAAATGTCCATCTTATTTATAGTACATTAAAAGTGCTTTATTATGCTTTTTCCAAGTATTGATTAATCTATATATAATCTTGATCATTATCTTACACCTATTTTGGTTAGAAAATGCTATTGTTCTAAAATGACTGGTTCTTGATTTGCCAAGTTAACTCTCTTTAAGCTCCTCCCACCCCCCTTCTGCTGCTCCCTTTTACTGAATAGGTGTTTTCAACAAGGAGAGGGGAATAAGCACAGCTCCAGGTATGTTTTAATGAGAAAAGTTTCTGTTTTTATGAGTAAAATAAATCCTGTTTTATGACAAAAGTACAAGTTTGATTATGTGATGTCTATTGATGGACTTGCTCATCGAAGCAGTTGCTACTGACACAAAAATGTCAGAATTATCCTGTTTAATGCACTTTTATTTCAATATTGGTATACGTACAGCACCAGGAGATGTCACCCAGTCGTCTTGACAGTCATTAGCTTGTCAAACCTTCTATGGCACATTCTTATGAATAGCCTATAATAACCACAGAGCAGCAGAAATGTTGGATGGCTATTGTGTCCATATCCTCATTCTGGTGGCAGTACGTGACAATGCCTCACTGATGAAGTATCTCATAGAGCAGGTGTACACAGTAGCGATATCAACACTGGTGAAAGCCATCCACTGCACAGTTTACACAGAGCACATATGTTTAATCTTATAATAGGAATCTAAAGTGCCATACAAGGTTTGACCTGACTGCCAAGACGAGTCATCTCCCAATGCTCTAAGTCAGGGGTGTCCAAACATTTTTCATCGAGGGCCACATATTGAAGTGGGTATGGCATGGAGGGCCACAGATCAGTGGCCAGCGCAGTCCAAAATTCAATTGGGTTGATTTAAAGAGAGGTTTAAACCTTCCCCCCACACCTTTAGTTAGTCTGGAACCTGTCTCACAATTAAAATAAAGTTTTTGAGGCTTTAATTGAGCATAAAACCTGTTAAACCTGCAGAAAAAATATCATCTCTGACGACATGTGCCAATTCAACAAGAAGATTTTGGGCCACCAAAAATTGGTCTGAGGGCTGCATTTGGCCCCCGGGCCGCACTTTGGGTATGCCTGCTCTAAGTATACCAATATACTGTATTGAAATAAAAGCGTATTCTGACATTTTTGTGTCAATAGCCAACTGCTGCAATGAGCAAGTCCATCAGTAGGCATCGCTAGTTAAACTGGTACTTTTGTCATAAAAACAGATTTATTTTACTCATGAAAACAGAAACTTTTCTCGTAAAAACGGAAACTTTATTTATTCAAATGAATGCAATAAGTTGCTATAAAAATCAGCATGAATTGTCTGTATTCAAATACTTTTAAGAGTTAAATATACAGTACATAAGATGGAAAATGACCATTTTCCTCCTGATGATGTAATGAGAAGGTGATCCTCAATGTTGTGAACATCCAGACAGTTTGATCAGTTTGGTTTCAGTGCACCGTCATCAGGATGGGCCGGGTTAGTAGAGGTCGACCGATATATGGGTGCTTTACAGTATTGGCTATCAGCTGTTAAAATGCAGATATAAGGCTGATATATATATATATATTTTGTTTACATCGTGGACGCCCTAACAAAGCGCCCCCTGCTGTCACAGTTCAACACGGACAAATTTTACAGTGTAGGAGCATTTTATTTTTTTAGATCCGCCTTCAATATCAGTCAAAAATATTGGTGGCGCTCATTGACATTGGCCTTAGAAAGAAACATATCGGTCGACCTCTACCACTTAGGCTACTTCTTATGCCCGAAGTACCCGTGCCCATCCCTAGCTTGATCATTTTATTTTGTTTAGTTTTGTACCTAAACACCTTTTTCATTCTCGGTAAATACAGGTTTGCCATTAAAGTGTAAAAAGATATGCGTTGTTAGCTTTCCCTCCAAACCTCAGCGTCTTCTGTAAATAAACCATTGTTATTCCAAGCCGCTCGTTGCGCCGCTCGTGTTTGCTTTGTCAGCCATTGCACCCAATACAGGCCCAACCACGACTTCAGCGCAGAATAAATATCATTAAAGTTTTGAATGTTTTTCCCCACAAGTGTTTTGGCAGAGCAGGGAGGAGGCCAGGCGCACTGAAGTTTTAGCTGGTGTTAATGTGAACTTTTAAGAGATGGGTCTTGGATAAGCTTATTTTCAAGTCAATATCAAATCGCTTTGTGATGTTCAAAGTCTTACAGTCAGTGTCTGCACTATTTTTAGACTGGTTTTATGTTTAGGATTGACAATACAACGATGAAGGGCAAGGAATCAATTTTTGACACTAATTAAAAGTAAGATAATAATTAACGGGAGACAAAAGCAAGCAAACTGTCTGGCCATGAGGGGCAGATAAGTTTGAGGTTGGTGTGAATGGGAATGACTCAGTGTTTCCTTCTTGAGGGCAGAAACAGGCTGCGCTCTGTCAGACCCTGCGTCCCGCTCCAAATGTGCCCAGGCTTCAGCGGCGAGTCTGCCCCGTGTGCAGTGAGTGATGGTTTTACGACCTGCGCCGCATCAAGGCCAAAGCAGGCCAAAGCTGACACTGTCAAGACGTGGAAACGCTCGTAGACTTGGAGGGCGGTGCGGGGCGTTGAAACTTTGAAATAGACTGGACAAGGGGCTGGGCGATAGATACAGACGGCAGCTTTGGGAATCCCCAAGCGGTCACATTGGAAGGGGTGCGTATACCTATGTTTAGGGCTGGGTATCGTTCTTTTTTTTTTTTCGATACTAGTACTTTAACGATACTTGCTTTACGATACCGATACCTGAACGATACTTTTTTCGATACTTATACTAAATTATTTTTCATCTATACAAAAAAGTAAATATCTAGATAAGTTTAAATGACCCAAATTCATCTTATTCATCTAAATTTGAGCTGTTTTGACGAGTTAAGATTCAGTGGCTCATTTGACCTGATTCTAACCACTTGTTCTAAGGTGTTTTTGACTTGTTTCAATAGATTTCTACTTATTTTCTTTTTTATTTAAATGTGTATGAAATAAGCCAAATAATGTAGATGACGGTAGTAAATACGTCTAATCTCAAAAATGCTCTAAACAAGACTAACATTCTCAAATCAAGTCATTCATACTCGTGCATGATTTTTAGTTTTGTTGTAGAACCATAAAACAGAACAATAATGATCATTTATTCAATAAAATACTGTTTCTTTTAGTGTTTTCATCATTTATTTGAGCTGAAACGCCTAAGTCACTTTCTTTAGATCCACAAGGCATCAAAATTTGCTTTCTAAAGAAAAATATTTT
>OMNZ01019017.1:0-11570 GCA_900303255.1 Lesueurigobius sanzi | reverse complement strand
GTGTGATCTCATTTCCGAGTACTCTCCTAGTAAAAGGCTTAAATTGCTTACTTTGTGTTGTCTTCATCCGAAGAAATCTCCCTTAGAAGACCCAATATGTCCCTTTCTGTAGTTGCCACAAGCTGCTTTGCTTTGGAGCCTGAGAGTCTTTGTGTGCGATCCTGCTTCCCCAGGCAAGACACCTGTTGTCCCGCGTAGATTAGCGGCAAATCCCGGCCCATGTCTATGGAGTGTCCTGGGATGTTTACCCCTTTTTTCACAAACGTAGTCCATATGAAAGTGGCGCCAAGTATCACAAATGAGAGAAATGTCGTACTTCAGCTTGTCCGCCACCATTTCACCATTGAAAACCAACACGCTGCATCGCCGCCCACATCACTGTGTACGTCACCACGCACATCACTGTGTACGTCACCATGCACATCACTGTGTACGTCACCACGCACATCACTGTGTACGTCACCATGCACATCACTGTGTACGTCACCACGCACATCACTGTGTACGTCACCACGCACATCACTGTGTACGTCACCATGCACATCACCGCCCACATCACCGCCCACATCACCGCGCACGTCACCATGCACATCACCGCCCACATCACCGCCCACATCACCGCCCACATCACCGCACACATCACCGCCCACATCACCGCCCACATCACCGCCCACATCACCGCCCACATCACTGCGCACGTCACCGCGCACATCACCGCCCACATCACCGCCCACATCACCGCGCACATCACCGCGCACATCACCACCAACTGCTTGATTGACAGTCGCTTCAGCCAATGACAAAGCGGACAACGAAAATGAGATGTAAATGAGGACCATTGTCAAACAAGCCAGCTAAGAAAGGGCTTGGCTCAGGATGATCTATTTCAAAGGACCTACCTTCAAAAGCCACAACTTCTCCAAATATTATCAGATTGCCATGTGTTACACATCATTGGAAACCTTGGAGACTACACTTTCAGAATACGTGAATCACTCAAAATGCCCCAAAATCGATTTGTGCCCCATTTTGCCATGAGCCGACACAATTAGTTACTCAAATCAATGGCATATTTATTATTTCAAGTTTTTTTTTTCTTTTTTTCCTTGGGGCCAGGACTCCCCTGAAAAAGAGATGCTTAATCTCATTGGTCCTGGTTAAATAAAGGTACAAAAAAACAAAAAAACTTGACTCTTCCTAGATTACTTTTATGAGATTGAAACTCTGCTAGTGCACGAAGGTTGTTCTCCCCCTCACTCGTGAATGACATTTTCATCCAGGGAAAGGAAAGAAGATCGTGGGGAATGTCCCAGAAGTCTTGCATTGGTTCCTCCAGTTGATCCTCGTTTGTGTACTGGATTATGGAAGGCAAACACCCCAATGTCAATATTGGTCAACGCTGCTGTACGGACATGATGCACTACAGATGTCGTGTGTTGCTGTAATAAATTAAGTCCCGGATTCCTGTTAAATGACCTCCATGTTGCTGGCTGTTCTCTGGACGCACATCATTAGTTGTTGCAGAGGCAGCAGCACATTGAGGCAGGACTCGCTGGACTGTGGACTCTTCATTTAAGCTGTCAGCTCGCAGCGCAACTGTCATGTGCTTGTAGCTCACTCCCCGAGCTGTCAATCATAGTTCAGTTATTGGGAGATTCAGCCGCTCACTGCTGTCATAGTTTTGCCGAAGGGAAATCTTACTAAACCGCTGTAACAAGGCACTTCTCAAATGCAGCAATGTTGTTCAAAATAAACAAATACTTTATTGTGATATGTATCAAAGATTAAGGTGGAGTCTCAGCATCAGATGTCATATTATGTGTGTGCCCTACATTTCACGTCACGCTCAACTCAATTTGTCCAGGGTGAACTCGGTCAATTGTAGCTGAAGGATTAGCCTATGTGGTCTGTTTTAAAGGAGATGAATCTTGCAAAGTTGACTTTTTTCGAGCTTTAAGCCATTTTGTAGCATTGTTTTGTCGTCAAAAACAGACCTGGAGTAGTGTTTTAATTAGAGCTGGGCAATTAATAGGAAATAATTGAAATTGCAGTCCCAATCATCGTCGGGAGCTTTGTAATCGTGAGGTTTAGCAGCCAGTGTCTGTCAGCAAGAGCGTGTGGTTTGGAGTTTGAAGCAGGACAACAAAACGGAGACAACATTATTATTTATTTTTTTTGATTTATTTTAGATGGGACAGCTTGTCTATAATAGAAAAATCACTTTCTGTGCTCAGAGTGTGTTCACCACAGTGCCATGGAGTTGCTATCCAATGTGTTGCATGAAAGAGAAAGTGCATTAGAGTTATTCCCACTGCTCCAAGCCACATCCTCTTTTGTCTTGTCCTGACAAAGACATTATCAATTTATAAAGCGTAAAATACCAATGCTCGGGTAACCGACACACTTTTCAATAAGCTCATTAGTGTACACCCATGTTTTCTTTAAGGCAGTACAGCTCCAGCAGTGATTTGTTCTGTTTGTGTCTCTCATATTGGCCTGAGTGTGTGACAGTTGCAGCCTGTTTATGTTTTGTGCAAACAGACTGTTTAGTGAGGGAGTGTGAGATGAATTGCATTGGTCAGGTGGAGCTGCCTCGCTGACAGAACTGCTCAGACCTGATGATATAAAAGCTTTAAACCAGATTTCACTTCCAGAATACTAAAGAACTCTGCTTTTTTTTGTATTTTTTTTTTGTAGAATGCAGTCCTTGTGTCCAAGTAGGTGAAGGATGACAGTTATTACTTTTTGTGACCTACACATAAATGCTATATAGTACAGTAAGACGACATATTTCACTTGACTCTAAGGCAAACCTAAAGCCATGTTGAAATGATGAAAAGGTTGTTCCAGAGGTCTGAATGCTGAAGGTTGGGTCTTACTCAGACAAACTTTCATAGTGGACAAAGACCTTGATTAGTTTCATTCCATAAACATACATATTTTGTTTCTAGAATGTACGTATTGTATTATATTTTCAACACCCAAATACTGTATTAATACTGGATAAATGGATAGAGCCATGTTTATTGTTTTATATGGAGGCGCAGTGGCACTCAGCGTGGAGTGAATGAAGCCCCCTCCCTTTCATCTGACTTCTGTCATATGAAAAGCACTATAGAAATAAGATTCCCTTCCCCTCTTCTGTTGATATATTAGTCAAAGGAGAATTTGGGTATTTTATTTTATTTATGAATAAAAAAATATGTAAAAAAAAAAAAATCCCTAGCGTCTTAAAGCGCTATACAAATAAAATGTATTATTATTATTAATATTAGACCAATTCTGTAAATCACACTAAAATGTACTCTGCTTATTGCCCTTTTATTATTTTCTTAAAATAGACTTTATTCTTAATTTCTCAGACATGAACAGGGAGAGCATTCCATGTATTTACTCCTGTAAAGAACAGTTCTTTTCATAAAGTCTGCTTTGAGCGTTGCAACCACCAATGAACCAGATGTCACTTGGTGAGTCACATAGTTGTGACAAAACCCACTGAATGAAAGTTTTCTTGACAACAATCTTGGTTCTCTCTCCACAATAACTTATGTATGAACATCAGAAGGCTTGCTTGTAATTTCTGTTTTTTCTGTCTTGTGCAGCTCATGTACATTTGTTTGGAAAGGACAGTGGAGCAAGCTCAATAAATAAATCTACAAATTAGCAAAATATGAATATATATTGGTGTATGTAGGTGCTACTAGTGCAAGAGTGAGAATCTTATGGAGATAACATGCTCTCTGCAAACTTTTGCCGGTGGTGTCTCCCAAAAAGAAAATTACCATTTTTGGATTACAGCATCTTGTTGGTCACATTATGTATGATACATGTCAATATTTGTGAATGAATATGTGTGGGAAACATGGCCGAGCGTGGCAATGATGTAGTGACGTTCTGACAAAGTCTCACATGCGACATTCATTCATTAATTCAT
This sequence comes from Lesueurigobius sanzi, assembly GCA_900303255.1. Classification (NCBI taxonomy): domain Eukaryota; kingdom Metazoa; phylum Chordata; class Actinopteri; order Gobiiformes; family Gobiidae; genus Lesueurigobius; species Lesueurigobius sanzi. The sequence goes on along the minus strand of OMNZ01019017.1, from coordinate 7,636 downwards.
TTCATTCTTGCTCAATGTTTTCATTTGACACCAAAACTAAGACATTAGGAACAAAACTCACCACTGCTTGAACAGTCTATGTTTTCAGCTGCCGTGTCACCAAACTTGTTGTTTTAATCACTCAGTTAATGATTCACATTTGCCAATTTGGAGAGACCTGTTTTGAAAGACAAATTGATGATAAAATCTCATTGAAAGAGCCCATAAACTGCATTACAGTGGCAATCAGGATTACAACCCACCCGGGAGAGGCACAATAAACCCTGACAAGGTGAAATGAAGGTAATTTAGTGCAGCTGCCTCCGCTCTGCTTCTTTATACCAAACGTCTTTGGGCTGCGTGAAGAATGGTGTGTGGCAGTTTAATAAAGTTAAAAGGTTTTTTTTTTTTTTTGCATATGGAGGTTCATATTTACACTTCATGCAGAGTTGCACACGCACAGATGAAGGGGAAAGGGAGTGAGAGAAAGTCTGAAAGAACGTAATCCCAACCTTGACACATGATTAGTTTGTACGCTCACATATCCTCAGAAATATTTAGTTATCCACGGCGTTGTGGCCTTACATAAAGAAATTCACTGAACATGATGCCATGTAACAGGGAATCTGAATTTGAATGCTGCTGCTTGAAGTCCTGCATATGGAGACATGTGGATGAAAATAAATATTCATTGAGCCAACATCAAAACTAGGATCTTTACATCTTTTTCAATATCTAATACTATCTTCAGAGCTTAATAAGAACATGTGTCGGTCCAGTTCGATGAATAATGCAGCATACGAGGGCATGATGTGCATACTTAAACAGGAATCATTTACATTTCACCCTCATGAACAACGGGTGCTTCATTATAGGCTACTTTTTATAGGCTACTTCTACTCCACTTTTACATAAGCCTGGAGTGAATGAACCCCCTCCCTTTCATGTGTGAAGCGCTTTGGGTGTGACTATGTCATATGAAAAGCGCTATACAAATAACATTCCCATTCCCATGGCTATATTTTAAAGCATTTTTCACCTAAAGGCTTTATTGGACTAGGCATTGCAGAGACATTCAGCAAATGGTTGCAGCTGGGACCCCACAAGTCAGAGGCTGGAACACTTGTTGCACTTGGTCTGTGCAAATGTACCAAGGACACCAACCTGCTATTGGGGGATCTCATTTATTTCACTGTATGAATGCTGAAAGATATGTTTGGTTTGGTCAAATATTATTAGATCTGTATTAAGTTACAATATGTATCGTAGACAAAGTAACTCTCCGTCTGTGAGGAACTGGATGTTTTGCCCATATTCCAGGAGCTTTGTCAACAGACTGAGGATGGAGTTGCTCCTGGGATAGGGAGCGAAATGTTCAGTTCCTCTAGCACGGTGTAAAGATGAAGAGTCACTTTGTCTACGATGGTTAACACCTGTACGATTGATTTCTCCAAAACCATTGACCACAAGCTCTGTCCCAGGTGTGCCTATTCAATGCCATGTCCAAAGAACTCTTTTTTTTTTTTTACATTAAACTTGAGGATTTTTGGCTATGTGTGGGTGATGCAAACGCTTTTCATGGCAACTGAACCCATTAAAAAGCTCAAAAGACTATCACCTCGTTGATGTTTAGTTCATTTGCAAACAAACTGTTTTACCGTTCACTGTGGTGAAAATAGTGATTTGGCTTGCCTGAAGAATTCCCTTTGCATTCCAATTTTTAAAGTGGAAAATCTGGTCACCCTAATTTTCAACAATAAAACAAATTCACATTGAAATTGTACCTCAAACCACACGTAAAAATATGTATATATGTAATATATGATTATCTCTTTACAACTTTCATTTGGTTGAATTCCTTGATGTTTTGCCTCCTATAGAGGCTCCATTGGATCAAGTGATTTCTTCTATCTGCAGCCTGGACTTTTACGCTGCTCCAATAGGAAGGACTTAGACTCGTCATCAGTTACTTTATCCTAACCCCACTTGAAAATGACTGCAACTCTTGTAAGACCAAGCATATTTTAACCTCTTAAGCCCTATAGACCCCAATAACGGCTCTGCGTTTTCAGATACAGCTATTGGCGTATGTGTATTGAATTATCCATTTCTGTTGTTATTTGCTAAACCACAGGGAGAAAAAGGGCCTTTTTGCGGGAAAATGTGTTTGTTTTTGTCAGGCGGATATTAGAAGAACCCATTACAAACCTCATTTCTATTGTCAAACAACATAATTTATTATCACTTCCACCGTCATCCCTTAGCTCTACCAAATGTTTGGCCACCAAGATTAGCCATGTGCACCTATGATGTAAATACTGTCAATGATTTTTTTGTGGAAAAGGCCTCGGGCTTAAGAGGTTTCTGCTGTACAGTGACACTGTAGGTTAAGAGTGAGTTCATCCCTGTTCAGTCACTGTGGGCTACTGTATGTAAAAACAATTGAGATCATTCACATGAAATTGCAAATGCTGACCCCTTTCACTTATCTCACAGCATCCCGATATATTTTTACCAGCAGCCGTAAAACAAAAACTCATATTTGCTCGCAATGAAATAAAATAACAAGGTGTAAAGAACAAGCCCTTAAGAATGTGTTGTTTTGTGGTGTTGCCCAAAACACTTGACTGACAGCTTCTGCATCCCACAAATTCCCCTGATCCAGTCATTTGAGTTGCTGTGATTTATGCTGTGACTGACAAACAAAAAGAACACAGCATGTGCATGTACTTGAGAATGCCATTAGCAATGCCTACAGACTGAGCTTATCTCCGGAGAAGGCTTCAGGCTGAGGACAAGAAAGGAAGGATTTAAACACTAAGAAGGCGAATGAATACAAATGTGGTTTAAGAAGCAATGCATGAAAGGTAAGGCGATCCCCAAGAAATTACACATTATCTGCAGGTGATTTAAGAAAGTAGGTTTGCAAAGTTGCATAAAGAAAGTTTGCCAACACAGAAAAAATCTAAGGTAAAAAGTGAATACAGCGAAAGAAGTCTTTTGAGCGTGTAGTAATTTAATAATGATCTCCCATGACAATAGTTCTTTGTCCCCGAATATTACTACAGTAACGCAGCTTTGTCATGTGGATTAGGATTATGTGACTAAATATTCCTAAACATTCTCTCTTGTGCTACTTAGGGATCCAATTAGAGCATATTATTGCCACTTCCATTGAATGAGGAAGAGTTTATGAGATAAACGCGCCGGGCTCAGCTGGACTCTGAGGTCTTCAGTGCTGTCTTTGTGCTTCATGATCCTCTCCAAAGCTGTGGTTTAGCGTGACTGTGTGGAGTGGAGGCTAATGTGGATCCTCACCTGCCCCATAAACAAGAAATGGCCAGCAACACAAGAACATATCAGCCTGTGACTTAATCTAAAAATGCATTTGACTTTTTACTTTCCTTTCTTTTCTTTTTCTTTTGTTTTTCTTTTGTAGCCTTTCTTGTTTCCTTTACATTTTACCCACCCTTCAAGCTGTGCCTCTGGGCAACCTGTCAGGAGCCCCGTGCACCGTGGATCTGCGCTCGGGGACAGGTCGCCAGATCGGTGCCTTACAGTGCAGTCATCCGTAAATACACTGAAGTTACCCGACTATAATAGCACACAGGGGTCCGGGTTCAAATCCCCACTGGGGCACATGATCAAATACCAACATCCAGTGTGGGTCCTTGGGGTCCGTGATCTAAAAAAGGACTTTGCTTTAATTCTACTATGTTACGGATAACTATGTAAGAACAGCTTAAGGACCTCCATAATGTCACTGTATTTACCGATAACACTTAAAGTCCACTTTAAAGAGACTCAACGGAGGTTGTCCATTTCCATACTCATGACTGCCACCTCTGGCCGTCCGCGTAACTGCAGTCTCCGTGTTAAGCTGGTGAATGACTGCTGCCTCGGCCCGAACACGCAACTTTAGAGTGATGGTGCAGGCTTATAGCGGCAATTGAGTGGGATAGGTGTGGGCTCACAGTACATTGCTGCAGCATGTAGGGGGTGGAAAATATATTATTTTTTTTACATATTAACTTCCGTAGAGTCCCTTTAAGTACTCTGATATTATTATGTAATTACAGTGTATTAAAAAATAGCAAAATAGCAAAGACAAAGCAAACACTGATCCATGGGACTGTGTATTAACCTCTTAAGCCCTAGGCCTTTTTCTCCAAAAATCATGTCTTTACATCCTAGGTGACCATGGCTAATCTTGGTGTCCACACATTTGGTAGAGCTTTGGGATGACGCTGGAATTGAAATAAAAATAAATGATGTTGTTTGACAATAAAATGAGGTTGCCATGGGTTTGAATGAATTTCCGCCTGAAAAAAACACACACATTTTTCTGCAAAAAGGCCTTTTTCCTCCCTGTGGTGTAGGAAATAACAACATAAATGGACAATCCCACATCAGCTGTCACTAATTTGCAACTTTGTAATATTTTTCTGCGTAAAACATGTAGGTCAGTAACTGTATCTGAAAAAAAAGTCCCCATTTTCGGGGACTCTAGGTCTTAAGAGGTTAAAAACACACTGATGCTCAGTGCGCCGCTCTGAATGGTGTCATAGATTTGTTTCAGCGACGTAACTTCTGTTCAATACGTCTACCATTCGGTGCAATACCAACTTTCTTTAGGAAAGAAGAGAGTACCTTACCTAACACTATTCACAGTGTGGAAGATTATTCAGTTTTTATGCTCTGTGGTTAACTCTATGTCTGTGAGTGAGTGTGCATTATTCTGAGTCTCATTTTAAAGAGGCTTGACTCAGGGATCTGTGAAAGTGCTGCTCTGGAACAACATGAAGTCAGCTCTTTTTCTATTCAATGCATCTTTGTGCCGTGACACCGCCTGCAGTGTCCAGTACACCCATGTGCAGCTCTCTCTGATTATCTTCATGGGTTTTTACTGATACAGTATATACTGGCTAGAACTGTAATCCCTGTGTCACATCTGCTTAAGGAGGGGGGAAGGTAACATGGCTTTCTGTTTTTGCCACAATGTATAGCAAACAACTTATCACTCCCGGTTTGGGGTGATACGATCCGCTTTGAGAAAATGAATGACTAACAGCTCAATGAAAGTATAGGCTATAAAAGATGATCTGCCATTGTAAACACTTCCAAAGCCTCACTGCAGAGACCTAAAATATACTTTGACTAGCCTTCTGAGCCTCTTATTTCATTTTTAGGACTACTCTGGGCTGCTCAACTATATGCCAAAACAAGATATTTTCTAGAGAGCTGCACAATAATATCCCATAACTGTCTTGAATATTGCATTCATTTATACAAAATCTCCCATTAAACGGTTTGCACAAGTTACAATGTGTTTGTTGTTTTACACATTTCAGCCAGATGGAAGCCTCAGTGATGTAGCCATGTACTGTATATTGCTTTCGTACAGTTATTGCGTCACCTAATATTGCAATTGCTAATGTATTCTACAGCATCGGTTCTCAACTGTGTCGCTCCAAGACCGACAGGATTGAATGTGTTTCCTTAAGGAGAGCCACTGCAGGCAAAACGCTTTTTTTCCCTCTCACTGTTCTGGTCTGGTCCAGTTTGCTCTCTTCACATATACTTTCATATGATGTAATCTTTACAATATGAAGTGCAATCTTAGCACTAAGTTTCACTTTAGCGTTCATGCAATTCTAACAGAATCGGTAAAAACTCCAACAAAACATATCTGGCCACATAAAAAAGCTTTCCAAAATGCACTGTTTTTTGTTTGTTTGGAGGCCCATGCTGTCTTTGGCAGCCTTTTCAGTGTTCTACCCACCCCTTTCTTAGTTATTGTCCCCCCCCCCCCCCCACCCCACCCCCCGTTGACTTCAGTGGATGCCACCTTTCATGACAGTTGTTTGAAGATTGCCTGAACATTGTTAGTTGGACTCTAGTGTGTCCGCCGTGCAAAGCATAACCGTTTCAAAACAGTTTGTCAGTCACAATGTGTGCATTCAAATGATTTTGCTTTTCCAGTAATTGCACAACACAAAGTAATCCAAGCTTTATACTGTTCTTTTTTTTTTTAATTTTGAATTATCATTTGATATATGGCAAGTATGGTAGTAGGAAGTTAAAGCCACACTGCATGACATTTGAGTAAAACATTACCAGTACCTTCAAGGTCCTGTAACTGATATCCCCTGGTCGTGGAGTGAAATGTCTCCTCATCAATAGTAAATAGTAAAAGAAAACATTTGTGAACATAACAAAAACATGCCACCGACACCAATCATTCTCATTTTTTGATCAGCTAGATGTAACAATTCTAATTTGCCGCAGTTTAACACAATAAAGCTAAATAACCATCATGTGTGGCTGCTTCTATGCAAAGCAAAGATCATCATGAACATGATCTGGTGCTGTCGCGCTCTCAGCAAAGCCCTCTTTTCTGAGATATGTTTCTCCAAAACACAAACACCAGTAATAAAAAATGAGGGCCCGATATGGATTTTTGAGATCCGATACTGATATGAAATGGTTTGGAAAGGCCGATTGCCTTTAAATTTAGCCTAAATTAAATTTAGTCTATTGTGAATATAATTAATTTAAACCTCCCAGAGAATCTAAACCCCAAATCAACTTTTTTTTTGCTCATAATCTGTTTAAGTTGGTGCTCCTAGAGCTGACTACAGGTCCTTGTCACTATTTTGACATGTTTGTGCATATTAGTAGAAATCTTAATTTAGTGCTAAAAACCGTCTGTGTTGCTCCTTCTTGAGTTTGAACAACGACAACGCATGTGAATTTGAAGTCTCCATCTCAGTTAGCCCTAACAGTGTTGCCTACATAGGCAAAGTTTTGCTTACGTCACTGATTCTGCTCCAATGGAATCTCAAAGGGCTCAGTCTCGCACACGCCCTGTAGCGAGTTGGAGTTTTTTTTTTCTTCACAAATACAAACACGAGAACTTTGAACAAATCTACAGATCGCACACTAGGGGGCGACGATCACGTTCATTGTTATCAAAGCCACTAATCAGTGTGTTTACACTCAGCCACAGATCGTACATTTATATCAGAGCAAATGATCCTATTATGTTTGCAAGATGGCATATTGCCTCTAAATTATACGTTTGAACTGAGTGTGCTGTAGCAGTAGGTATAGGAAATACATGTCCCACAATGCTTTGCCCCTAACTAAACATCACATGTCCTCATTATACATACAGTGCCTCTCGTAAGTACTAATACACCTTGAACTTTTGCACATTTTGTCATGTTTACAACCATAAACATAAATATTTTATTTTGAATTTTTTACTGAAAGTTCACACACAAGTAATAGACAACTCTGGAGTGAAAGCAAAAATTATACATGATTCTGTTATTTTTCAAAAAATAGAAAACCGAAAAGTTGGGCATGCACAAGTATTCATACAGCATGAGTTAATACTTTTTGGAACCCCCTTTTGCTGCAATAACAGCAGCAAGTCTTTTGGAGTATGACTCTACAAGATTTGCACATCTAGAGACAGAAAGTTTAGCTCATTCCTCTTTACAAAACAACTCAAGCTCTGTCAAATTAGATGGAGAGCGTTTGTGAACAGCAGTTTTCAGGTCTTTCCACACATTTTCTATTGAATTTAGGTCTGGACTTTGACTGGGCCATTCTAACACATGAATATGTTTTGTTTTAAACCATTCCATTG
>OMNZ01019015.1:1798-31314 GCA_900303255.1 Lesueurigobius sanzi | reverse complement strand
CCCCCCCACCCCCTCCCCCCCCAACCCCCCCCCATCCCTGCCCCCCTTAAGACCAGCACCACGCGCTGTGGCTTCACCGCTGTCCAGCTCTAGGTCCCCATAGACCACTGTGGAAAAAATCAATTAGAAATGCTGAGATAGATAGATTGCACAAAGATGTAACCTAATTCACCGGACATGCGCCTTATTTAAAACTTTTTCATCTCCATTTTAAACAGGGGCAAAGGAATCAATTCATTGTACCTTGAATTTCTCTGACATTACGTTTTGTGTTCAACAGGTCTAAAATGCTCATTACCAACTGAGTCCTGCTTAAATGGAGGGAGATGTGAGCCCTCCTCAAATGGGAATGGCGAGTGCAGGTAAGAATATTGGAGATAATTTGATGTGGTCATTGTAATGTTTTGGGATTGGAAAACTTACCCTATAGCCCTAAAGTTGTTTTTCATTGCTTAAAAAGGGGGCCATACATTCCCACTTTTGATCGGGCCCCTGTGCCCAGCAACCAGGGGCCCTTGAGGTTCCTACGAGATGGTGCTGTGCCCCTGTACCAGGAGAAACACTGCTTTCTGAAGCTACACATTCCTCAACCAGAGAAGGGTGGAAGAAAAGTTTGAAAAAAGTTAAATTCTAGAGGAGTAGGATATAACGATAGCTGAACAAAAGCCCAACTGCTCTCTAAAGGCCCCTTAATGAATGCAAGAGCCCTTCGCCAGGCGAAGTGAGAGGACGCGTCCAGTCCTAAATCTTGTTTTTCTGTCCTTTCATGGGTGACAGCTGGGGTTCGCCCGCCGCCCGTCACCCATTGTCCTGTAGTCAGAATAATGCTGTGTGACTAATCTGAGTGGGGCTTCTCATCATGCCACAGCCTCCACAGAACACCCCAGACTTGCCGGCCCTAACCCCCACCTCCAGCCGCCCCTCAACCCTGGACCCCCCCTTTAAAAGGCTTTGTCCCTGGGGTTTGAATGGACAAACCCTAACATCCTTCACCACCCCCACACCTTATTTGCTCATGATCTCCATTAGAAAGCCAGATGGCTGAGAAATGTAATTGGATTTGATGTTGAGAGAGTCAGATTAATTGGAATAAAGTGCTAAATTTTTTGCGACAAACCGGTGGGAAGAGACTAAAGGGCAGAGCGAGCTGTACGTTTTTGGGTTATTAGTTGCTCAGTGGTTTCTCAAAAAAAAAATCTATCTATCTATCTATCTATCTATCTATCTATCTATCTATCTATCTATCAAATACACATAATTACTTTAATTAAAACATATTTGTGTAAAAGATGTATTTTTTGCTGAAGCTGGTTAAAACTCGCTCACAGGTGGTCTGTCTCGCCTGAGGGCCTGTGGTATTAGTAGGCACTCCGCTGGTCTGTAGGAACAAGGGGCACCCATTGAGGAGACCCTAGCCTGGAGCCACTGCTTCACTCCAGCACACACCAGTGCCCTCATGCACACAGGCACCCGCACATGTGCATACGCTGGCACAAACTCTTCCTCAGCCTCCATTTCCACAAAGCTGTTATTGTGGTCCTCAACACGGCTCGTCCCAATTAAATACAGACAGGATAAGAGCATCACATCACTCTTTCTTTGAGCTATTCCTCTCATTAATCATCCAGCCTTACTGAGTGCAGCAATCCGTACAGCGGTCTTACAGAGTCACTTTGTCATGTGGACAAGGGTCAGAGTGCCTAGGCCTGTTGTCTATATTTCATAAACTATTCTGAATCTCCAGTGATTATTCCCTCAACACTTTTGAACAGTTCTCTGGATGTGTTGTTACGAAAGAGCCACTGCAGTTTTTCCTGAATCCACAATACACAGTTCTACAAATGTAAAAGGTTAATTTTTTACACACCGCCATAAAAGCAAAGGTTGAGCCATCTGGGACTTTATGATTTGTGATCACATATGGTGGCACAGATTTAAAGAGTAGATATGTTTTAAATCCTCTGTAGCAGCACAGTTCCCACGAAAGGAGACAGTGAAATCACATGATCCCACAGAAAACAACGTTACGCATAAACTATGATTATCAGACGCCTTATGAATGAGATTACAAAGGATTATGTTTTATCACTCTAAAACTGTTTATGTGGCTGGATTAGTGTACTCATTCATTCGGCACATGATCTCTCATCCTTGGCTGTGTCAGTGTTCCCATTCTACCTGGAAAACCTGGAAACTGACCTGCCTTTTTTCTAGACATGGAAAATAACAAAAAATGTCAAAGGTCCTTGTCCTTGAAAATATTTCTCCTCCCATTGCTTTTCTGTTTGAAATAAATGTAGGCAATACCACACCACACTAAAGACTTCTCCAGAACATAGGAAAATTATCTTCTATTTCCAAATTTTCCCAAGGGAGGACCCCTGAAGCCCCCGTATTACCATGTTCCTGAGAAAACATATGCTTAACACATCTAAGTTTGAATCTCTTCACACCAAAAGGCTATAGGCTTTAGCCATTATTAGATGACATACACAGGGGGCGCTGGTGAGTCAGGAGGGGAGAGAGAACCCGCAAAATGCCTAATCACACTGTTGCACTTTTAAATATCCTGGAAATGACCTGGAAGATAATTTCAAGTTAAGAGTGGGAACCCTGTAAGGTAGCCTAAAACATTAAGGGCAGCACAGAGTCATGCGACTCAAGTATAGGCCCTATTTGTGGAACTGTAATGAGGGCATGATGAGGTTAAAAGGTTGCTGCCCTCACTCTTCCCCTGCTCACATGCCTCATTTGACTCTCCGCAAAAATAGACGCTTTTGGTCTGAAGTGACTGTTAATAATAAACCCAGAAACATCTCAACTGTCCCGGTACATGTCTCAAATACTGCAAGATGGTGGCCCAGAAATAGACCTGGCAGAAAATTGACAGTAAGCGCACAGTGATGAGCCCTCCATGACCTTGCACGGAGCTGCCTGGTATTGCGTGTTGATGTTAAAATGTATCACCCATACAACGGTGTTTGTGGAGTAAAGGCAGCAGCGCCAGTGAGGAGATGTCCCGCACTCTCCTTGAAGGAATGCTGCTCTTCATTCGTCCTCCTATAGGATTACCGGGCAGGTCCTCGTGGCTTAAGAGAATGAGGCGCATACAAGTGCATAGTTGGGTCAAGTGCGTCTGTTGGTGTTAGTCTTTTATTGGAACCTTAAGCTGTAAGGTTGCCACTCCCCTGGTTAAATCCATTCCTAAAATACCAGGGCCAATGTAACAGAGCGTAGACTTCGAAGGCACAATGGGGGTAAAAGTTTTCCAAATGCCCATAGTTACATATTACATGCTGATCAGATTGGCATTTGAAGATTCTTAGGCCCCAGATGATCAAAGCCGCGCTGTCGGGTCAAACAGATAAGAAACTATTCTGCTGTAGTGGGTGCTGAAAGTTCCCATGGACAAAGCCAGGTTGTCAAAAGTAGAAACAGCCAGCTTGCTTGACAGCTCACCATTTCCCCTGAAGAAGTGGCGCCAGAGAATGCACGGTATTTACGTGTGTAAGATACGATAGCGGACATTACGGCCTAACCCATATTTCCAATAATGTATGAGCTCCAGGTGAGCTCCAGGTTAAAGGTAGTCGAGTTGTTGTCAATGATGAACATCTAATGAAATGTAGTGGAGAGTAGTAGTAGTTGTTTACCCGTTCATCACATATTTTAACATGGCAAACAAAACATTTTCATTATTCCATTCATGACCGAAAGGGTTTAGGCTGAAGTTGATACTTATTGCGCCTAACCCTGTTTGTATTTACACTTCCATAAGAGAAGAAAGCAGCACAAAGTTCACAATGAAACCATTGCCAAACATTCTACAGGAGAGAAACCCACATTTGTATTTATTATCATTGATTCGTTTTTCATTTTTATATCAAATTCTGCTGAAAACATATCAACATTTAAACCAATATAATGACAATGGCCACATCAAGATCACAGCTAGATTTAATCATCCTGAGCACTGTATTTTTGAATAATAGTAATAGTTGTTGTCTGAGTAAGGAGTTGAAAGGTTTGTCAATCACATTACTAAACTTAACTTCATACATAAAGAGTACATTAAGTCAAATATTTTGTAGTATTATTTTATGCTTAGCATTGTTTTTGTGCTGAGCTCTGTTTTTTTAAAATATATATATATAATACATCAGACACATGTTTGATCCTTCCTAACAGATGTGTGAGCCCCAGAGGTCACAGCTTGGCTAATGATTAGACACACGCATGGGACACAAACAAAATATCAAAAAGGGGACAAACAGACTGTCCTAAAACTTAATTTCTTGTTCAGAGGCACCCAAGGGAAAACAAAAACATCATACTATAAACAGTGCCAATCATACTATATTGGCACTTCCGGTGCCAATACATTTTACAGTGGTGGCATTTTTATTCCACAAAGGAACAGGTTTCATGTGCAAAAGCCAGTCACTCACTCATGGGGTTTGGCAGATGGTTGATCCGACTCAGCAGAGAGAATGAAAAAGGAGGGAGAGGAGGAGAAAAGGGCCGCCCCACAGTCTCAAAAGTGCTGGTGGGTCAGGGGTCAGGGAAGCATCTGCTCCGGCCTGAGGGGACATTGCTACGGTGGCCTGGGGGAGACCTGTTGCCGTGGTGTGTGCCTTTCAGCGCGTGGGTGAATCTTTATCTCAAAACCGGCCCCAGACTGACAGAGATGATCTATTGCAGTTGAGTGCGGCACACAGGTCCTTAATAAGTATGAGAGGAGTAGATCTGTGGAAATTGGAATTACATTGGGCACACATGATTTATTTCTGGTATTATGGCTAACCCTAACGGTGTATAAATACTGTAAATTCCTAGAAAGCGGTGGTGGAAAGTAACAAAGTATAAAGTACAAGTAAAAAGTACAAATTATTGGTACTTCACTTAAGTGCATTTTATGATTAATACTTTTTACTTTTACTTTACTACATTCCCAATTTAGATTTGGTTTAGTGGTTTACTGCTTTAGACCTCGTTTAGATCTGGTTTAGTTGTGGGTTAGTCTTAGTTTAGTCCTGGTTTAGACCGGATTTAGTCTTGGTTTAGTCCTGGTTTAGACCGGGTTTAGCCTTGGTTTAGTCCTGGTTTAGTTCAGGTTTAGACCTGGCTAAGTTGTGGTTTAGTCCTGGTTTACTTGTGGTTTAGTCCTGGTTTAGACTGGGTTTAGTCTTGGTTTAGTCCGGGTTTAGACCTGGTTAGACTGGGTTTAGTTGTGGTTTAGTCCTGGTTTAGTCCTGATTTAGACCTGATTTTGACCTGAGTTAATAGTTTACTCAATTAGACCTGGTTAAACTCCTAAATACTTTTACTTTTTACTTATGAAGTACATTTTACAATGGATACTTTTACTTAAGTAAAAATGTTCAGATACTTTCACTTTTACTTCAGTACTTTTACTTTTACTTCAGTACATTTTGGTCCGGTAGCTGCACTTTACTTAAGTAAGAGTATTGAGTACTTCGTCCACCACTGCTAGAAGGTAGTATTCTCTTGGTAACAAAACAGAAACAGAGTTGCTAAATGTTTGCTCTGTCCATCATTCACCTTGTTATTACAGTTGCTGTATATTACCTGTAACCCAACACACAAATAAATCCAACGGGAGAAACTTCAAAGGCGTCCTAAACTTTTACAATCTCCTGCCAATTGCCACTGTCTGGGATCTCTGTGGGGCGCAAGGGGCTGTTAAAAACTCACTGATTATTCTCACCTAACAAAGTCAACAAGGAAGTTTCTGACACTCCTGTGCGACATGCGAGCACGGCTGTAAAAGCAACAGGGCAAAAATATTTGTCTCTGCTCACAATAAAACGGCAAAATCATGTTAAAAATAGCCGAGGAAGAGGAGGATTTCGTAAGAAATGTAGTTGGAACCATAATGAAAGGGTTCAGGGAGACAGAAGTTGTAACAGCTGACTTCACATAAGTACTTTATGTCCCAGGGGAAGAGATTGGCTTTTTGGCAACCCCCATCTGACACGGGGACACAGGGATGGGGCATAGGGGGGGGGCCGAGGAGAGGAAACGGGAGGGGGAGGAGCCCTATCCAACAGCTGCCCTCATTAACATGCGCACCTGCTCTCAGTGGAGATAGGAGGAAAATAACAGATGCCCTCCCTGCTCACACAAGCCCCCGATTCAAAAATAAACAACTTTTCCTTTGCGATGTTTATGCTTTTTCACTGAATGGATAGCAAGAGATCTGATTATATTTGTTAGACTATTTTGAGCAATAGTTAAAGACACTATACCAGTTTACAATTTCTTTTTTCCCTCGTTTGTAAACTCAGACATTTGCGGACATAACACTGTGCATCTAGCAATAAAACGTTTTTATCAATTGCATGACTTTTCAGGCTACATCTCTGTGATCATGGCCCTGAAAAGTGACCCTGCAAGTTGTGAAATGTGCTTGTAAACTCATGTCTATGAAGAAATTGGACTTTAGAAAGATGTTAGCAAAGTTAGGAATGTGTTTGGACCACATCTATCTATTTAATTGACTTGCTCCCTCTTGCAATATTTGTAATATTGGTTCATTCATGGTAAACATACTGAGTAGGCAGTGTACCCTTTGATCTCTAGAGCTGTCTGGGATGTGTTCGGAATGCCAGAGGGCCAAAGGTAGATGGGAACAGACTCTGATTGTCTATTTGGTGGCGTCTGTTGTCCCCGCAGATTGTGTTTTTAGGCTTCAGAGAGAAGCTAATCCACGGGGACATTCTGTAATAACATACTCCCCCTGCTTCACTACAGCGGGACTTTGCTTTGGAGGAAGTCACTTTTTCCAGCTCACACTTTATCTTCCCTTCAGCCGGACCCTCGACATCAACTCTCGAAAACATAAAAATTAAATCAAACTAAAATAAACTTACTAAATAGATTGTGTCATTTTACCTTCTTCCAGGTGCCCCGGTGATTACGTGGGCAACAGGTGCCAGTACCCAAGCCCTTGCAGCCCTTCGCCTTGCCGGAATGGAGGTGAATGCCACCCTGTTTCGCATGGGAACACCTTTGATTTCCGCTGCATTTGTCGACTTGGGTTCTCTGACCGCCTTTGCCTAACACCCACCAATCACGCCTGCATGAGTTCTCCATGCCGCAATGGAGGAACGTGCGACCTCATCACCCTTTCGTCTTACCGATGCCGCTGTCCGCCTGGCTGGTCTGGTATGTTTTAAATATTTACCAAGTACTAAATCTGAAACTTTATTCTTATGTATGATATTAAAGCGGTGCTCTCTTTATTTTCAAGGTAAAATGTGCCACATTGCCAACCCCTGTGCCTCCAATCCTTGTGCTAACGGTGGACAGTGCTCTGCCTTTGACTCTACATTCATTTGTACATGTCCACCAGCCTTCCATGGTAAAACCTGCAAACAGGATGTCAACGAATGTGCCCAGTTGCCCTCTCCCTGTCAGAACGGTGGAGGGTGCGTGAATGAGGTGGGGTCCTATCACTGTCGGTGCCCTCAACAGTATTCTGGTCAGCACTGTGAAACCCTCTACATGCCATGCAGTCCGTCACCCTGCCAAAATGGAGGCACATGTGTTCAGAAGGGGGACACAACTTACGACTGCAGCTGTCTGCCAGGTAAAAAGCACAAATACAGTATTACCTTTGACCTGTGTTTCTCAATTATTTTCTGTTACGCCCCCCTTATGAAGAAGGAAACATTTCGCGCCCCCCCTCCATGTGACGGCTCATGGGTGTATGGGCGACTCACAGCAAAGTGCATTTGCATCTCCTTTTGTCACAAAGCTACAGAAAGTTTGTGGATATGGACAGATTAGTTTGCCCTCTGGGTTGAATTTAATCGCTAAACTGATGCACGTTTGAGGTCAGGGCTAATGTCTTAGTGGGAGTTTTTACTTTTTGTGCATAAGATGGAAGAGCTCCTTGTCTCTCTCCACCTTTCTTTTCAAAACTGTTAAAAAGCATGTTCCTCTGAATCACACGCGCCCCCCCTGGCATCGCTCTGGGGGGGCGCGTGCCTTTGACAAATGATTTGCAATTCCATTTTTGTTGAACTTGGGTGTAGCTATTGAAGTAGATCTGTGTAGGTTCTCAGTCGTACAGGAGTTGTCCATCGTAGGCAAAGATTCTTCAGTCTTCATCTGTACTCTGTAGTTGAAGTGTAGGACGTTTTGCTCTTTATCCAAAAAGCTTTGTCAGCACTTCGTCCTACACTTCAACTACAGAGTACAGATGAAGACTGAAGAATCTTTGCCTACCATTGAAGTAGATGTTTTTCTGTTACATCAACTGACCGTAAATCTAGTATGTTCATGTCAAATCTGAGTGGGAAAAGCATCCCCTGGTTACTCCCGCCGCCGTGTCTGCCAGTCATCACTGGCAGGATGCACACACAGACGTTTCCTTCTGATAATCACTGTGTTCCCACCACAACTGGGATGTCTGTATGTATAGGCCACAATGTGGTGATAAACATGCAGCTCTATAGTATTGTGAGAGATTGCTCCAGCACATGCCACGCTAAAGTAAAGTGATCAGGAGTTGATATCTAATCCAGTGCAGTAAAACAAACGCACCTGCTCCTGTGTGTTTAAAAGACATTACCCTGCTGTGTCAATTTGAGTTTATCACTATCCTTACCCTCCTATTCTATGGTCCTCTGCAGGTTTCACCGGCCCACACTGTGAACACAACATTGATGATTGCCCAGGCCACAACTGTCAGAACGGTGGAATCTGTGTGGATGGAGTAAACACCTATAACTGCCAATGTCCACCTCATTACACAGGTGGATATACTAGTAACTCAAGCATGCATCTTAAACAGAGGGGAGCCACTTTTCTCACATGGTTAATTTTATTTTTTCAGGTCAATACTGCACAGAAAATGTGGATGAATGTGAGTTAATGCCCAATGCTTGTCAGAATGGAGGGACCTGCCATGATACACATGGGAGCTACCACTGCGTTTGTGTGAATGGATGGACGGGTGATGACTGTAGTGAGAACATCGATGACTGTGCCAGTGCCGCGTGCTATCACGGGGCTACGTGCCATGATCGTGTTGCCTCTTTCTTCTGCGAGTGCCCTCATGGACGCACAGGTTTGTGTTATTCTAGTTAAGCCAATTATACAGTTCTGGACAGATTTATCAAGAACACTTTTGTATTCAGGTTTGCTGTGCCACCTTGATGATGCCTGCATCAGCAATCCATGCCAAAAGGGGTCCAATTGTGACACCAACCCTGTCAATGGCAAGGCCATTTGTACTTGTCCACCTGGCTACACTGGGTCCGCCTGCAATTTGGACATTGATGAGTGCTCACTTGGTAAATTTTACTAATAATGGAAGGATTCACTATTTCATGAACTGTAGGTTGAACTCTGTCTATTCATCTCTATTTCAGGAGCCAACCCATGTGAACATGGAGGTCGGTGCCTGAACACCAAGGGGTCTTTCCAGTGCAAATGTCTTCAAGGATATGAAGGACCTCGCTGTGAGATGGATGTCAATGAGTGCATGTCTAATCCTTGCCATAACGATGCAACATGTTTGGACCAGATTGGAGGCTTTCACTGTATTTGCATGCCAGGTGAAACCTTTTTACATTTGTTCAGTTCATATACTGTATCTCCATGCTCATCAAGGCAGTATTCAGTCATTGCACAAATAAATAAATAATTATCCCCTCTTTGTGATTCTAGGATATGAGGGTGTATTTTGCCACATTAACACAGATGAATGTGCCAGCCAACCTTGTCTCAACAATGGCAAATGCATTGACAAAATCAACTCTTTTCAATGTGAATGCCCAAAAGGTGAGTAAATATTTTCAAAAATGTATTTCATTCAATGTTTAGTTTTTATGTTAAATAGTGGACAGGTAGAGAAGTCAGTCATTAACTCTCAACTCTTGAATGAATGTAAGAATGAATGTAGTAAATGATTCACTACTTGTGGTGTTTGGTTTTAAGGTCACAACAAATGAGGTTGCAGGGACATTAACATATTTGGCGGCAAGACGTCTTCTGGAAGATTTAAAGCGGGACAACTGGGGGCAGGGAGTGGTTTACTGCCAGTTAAGCCCTGGCCTATTGTTAAGTTTGAAAGAAAAGTCCTCCGTGCTCAGTCGGAGTAGAGAGGGGTGGGGGGGTGGGAGGAGTGGCTAGTGAAACGGTCCATTTGTTTACTAGAGCCTCTCTTACCCATTTTTTTCCTCAAAAATTCCCTCTTTGAATGTGGTGTGATATGTTTTATCTGCCTCAGGTTTTTCTGGTCATCTCTGCCAAGTGGACATCGATGAATGTGCCAGTACGCCTTGCAAGAATGGGGCTAAATGCACTGATGGTCCCAATAAGTACACATGCGAGTGTGCCGAAGGTAAAAAAAAATATATAATAATAAAATAGAATGCTGTATTTTTTTATCTGGATTCTGGTATAAATCAAAAACATAATTTATATATTCACAGGTTACACAGGACAACACTGCGAGATCGATATCAACGAGTGCTACTCTGGTCCCTGTCATTATGGAACATGTAAAGATGGGCTGGCCTCATTTACTTGCTTTTGTCGTCCTGGTTATACTGGCCGCTTGTGCGAGACAAACATAAATGAATGCCTGAGCCAGCCATGTAAGAATGGCGGAACATGTCAGGACAGGGAGAACACATACATTTGTTCCTGCCCCAAAGGAACCGCAGGTATATAATCTGAAGATACACACACCCAAAAACCACAATAATAAGGTGTATTTAATGATCAAACTATGCTCACGTCTTATTTTACTGCTCCATTTTATAGGCTTCAACTGTGAAATAAACCTTGATGACTGTAAGAGCCAGCCCTGCGATTATGGAAGATGCATTGACAAAATCAATGGCTACGAGTGTGCCTGCGAGCCAGGCTACACAGGTGAGCACTGGGCGGAGTTTACAGGTGCAGGGGGAGGACTCTGGAGACTGGTGTGGGGCAGGCAGAACAGGTGGCTGGCGGATCCGCTCTTATTGAACAATGGTGTCAGATGGCTTGTGTGAGATTGAGTGCAGAACACAGTCCTCAACCTGATATACACAAAGCATCCACACAAAGCACCAACTTTGTTTGCCATTTGAAAGGCTTGAGATTGGGACCTTGGAAAGAGTCTGTAAGATGATACTTTAAAATGAAAGGAGGCTGCCTTTTAATGGTGGAGTGGTGTTTGTGTGGCACCCTCTGATCTTGCCGACTGAACTCTTAGTTTATTTTAAAAACATAACACATATGTTCAATCAATCTGCAAGCACATGTCCAAGTACTTATTTTTTTCTGTTGATCATCACAGTTTCTGCTTCTCAACTTCAAATGGTTTTGACTTGACTAGTAGCTATCGTTTGCTTTGATTTCTCGCCATCATTTCAAAGCTTAGTTTGGAAGGAAGGCACAGTGGACACTTTAGCCGTCCCCATGATTGATAGTGGAGAGGACAGATCCGAGGATTGACAAGAGTGATGGGGGGTGGGGCTTCTTCTGGCTTTTCATGCCCCTTTTTTCAATCAATAGAAAAATACCAAGAGGGCGCTCGGGGGCCACCAGCCGAGGTACACATGAAACTTTAGCTGCTGTCCAGTGAATGCTGATGGAATCTTTATTGTTTGTCATACTCATTGTGCAACTGTAACCAGCAACTAGATTACAATGTGTTCAATGTGACTGAAGTGTATTGTGTCAGATGTAGAAGAGGAGTGACAGTAGCCATTTCTGATCTGTCATATACCGGTACTGTGCTGTTGTACAGTGTGGGATACAGTGTAATGGCGCTAACATGATCGTCTTTTTTCAGGGACAATGTGTAACATCAACATTGATGACTGTGCCATCAATCCCTGCCACAATGGAGGCACTTGTATTGATGGCATCAACAGCTTCACCTGCCTCTGCCCAGAGGGTTACAATGATGCAACCTGTTTATCCCAGGTGGATGAGTGCAGCAGCAACCCTTGCATCCATGGTCGGTGCCAGGATCTCATCAATGGGTAAATGGAACAATTATAATGGATGATAATATATTTACATTGCATACAAACGGTTACATTGACAACAAGCATCTGCCTTTCTCTTAAAGCTACAAATGTACTTGTGACTCTGGATGGAGTGGTCCAAACTGCGACATTAACAATAATGAGTGCGAGTCCAATCCTTGTATGAATGGTGGAACTTGTAAGGACATGACTAGCGGCTATCATTGCACATGCAGAGCAGGATTCACAGGTCAGTAATTTCCTTAACCCCAGTGCATTTTGTTATTTTGTGGATATGACTTCACTAACTGTGTGTTTGTAATTCTACCATTATAGGCCCTAACTGTCAAACTAACATCAACGAGTGTGCCTCCAACCCATGTCTCAACCAGGGCACCTGCATTGATGATGTGGCTGGATATAAGTGCAATTGTCTGCTTCCTTACACTGGTATGATATGTTGCTGTTGTTGGTGCTGTGCTTGTGTTCATGTAATGGCTGAAAATCCTCTATTTTGTGGCTATTTGGTTGCCTTGTATTGTTCATAGGTCTTATCTTAAATTGTGCCCATTACCGTGAAGCAGATTTTATCAGGGATGACTGTTTTGGAAAGTAGCACATTTGTGTTTGTAAGGATAACAGCCACGTGGGTCTGGAATAACATGCCATAGTAGTCAATAGAATTTTTGGGAAAAGTTCCCACTTCCCCCATGCCCCGTTTCCTGTCTGTGAACTTACAATGGCAGGAACTAGAAAGACCTTTCCTCTTTTCCAATGTTGTCATGGAAATGAAACTAGGATTTGCAACAGGAATGTGCTACAATCTGCATTTTAGCTAAATAAGCAATTTTTTTCTCTTTCTCAGGTGACAACTGTGAAATCCTGCTGGCTCCATGTAACACAAGACCTTGCAAACATGGTGGAATATGTAAAGAAGCTGAAGATTACCAAAGTTTCTCCTGCATCTGCCCTGATGGGTGGCAAGGTACCTCAACATTCTCAGTATTTTATTTTGTTTGAATTACAAGCACACATTGTAATCTATTGCTTCTTTCCATAAGGTCAAACATGTGAAATTGACGTAAACGAGTGTGTGAAGAATCCATGCCGCAACGGCGCTTTCTGCCATAACACAATGGGCAGCTATCAGTGTAAATGCCAGCCAGGTTACACTGGGCAGAAGTGTGAAACTGACATAGATGACTGTAAACCAAGTAAGTAGCTTCTTTGTATTAGAGATAGATAAATGCAGCTGAAGAAACATGTATCTGATTGTATGTGATTATTCTCTTAGATCCCTGCAGTAACGGTGGCTTGTGTTTTGATGGCATCAACACCTTCACCTGCACATGTCTGCCTGGCTTCCGTGGGGGGCGCTGTGAGCAGGACATTAACGAGTGTGAAAGTAACCCCTGTAAAAATGGTGCCAACTGTACAGACTGTGTCAACAGCTACACCTGCACATGTCCTCTTGGCTTCAGTGGTATTAATTGTGAGGTCAACACTAATGACTGTACTGACAGGTAAAACATATTAGCATTTGTATTTGTAAATGACATTACCAATTATGTTATTAAGTATTAAAAAAACAATATCCTTTTAGCTCTTGCTTTAATGGAGGCACCTGCGTGGATGGGATCAATGCCTTCACCTGCCTATGTTTACCTGGATTTACCGGAAGCTACTGCCAGTATGACATCAATGAATGTGATTCTAAGCCATGCTTAAACGGTGGTACCTGCCTTGATAGCTATGGCACTTACAAGTGCTCCTGCCCTCATGGCTACACAGGCATCAACTGCCAGGTAACTTTTTTACTACAAACCAAGTTTGTGTTTCCATCAATCCATGTGTGCTTGACTAACTTACTAACTCTTTTAGAATTTGGTACGATGGTGTGATTCGTCACCCTGTAAAAATGGAGGATCGTGTTGGCAGAAAGGAGCTTCATACACTTGTCAGTGTCAGACTGGGTGGACTGGCCTCTACTGTGACGTACCTAGTGTATCCTGTGAAGTAGCGGCTAAACAGCAAGGTAATGTCTTGGTTATTCTGTAATAATCTACACCCATTCATATCCAAACTGTATAAAACATCCATTTTTCCTTACAGGCATTGACGTGTCTCAGTTGTGTAGAAACTCAGGACAGTGTCTAGATGCTGGTAACACACACTACTGTCGCTGCCAGGCTGGCTACACTGGGAGCTACTGCCAAGAACAAGTGGATGAGTGCTCCCCCAATCCATGCCAAAATGGAGCCACATGCACAGACTACCTTGGAGGCTATAGTTGTGAGGTATCTAAGACTTTTTAAAGCATTTTCCACAAATTGATTTAATGAAGATATCGTTTTTTTACCATTTTGATACCTATTTCATATTACTTATTGCTGAATGAACTTTCTCTCACATTTGATCAGTGTCTCCCTGGTTTCCACGGCGTCAACTGCTCCAAAGAGATCAACGAATGTCAGTCACAGCCGTGTCAGAATGGTGGCACATGTATTGATTTAGTCAATACATACAAATGTTCCTGTCCCAGAGGCACACAAGGTATGTGTCAATATGTAAAAAAAAAAGACTAAAATGGCACAATAGAGTTGTTTAAACAATGTCATTTGCTTCCAAAGGTGTTCATTGTGAGATTAACTTGGATGACTGCAACCCTTCAACTGACCCATTAACTCATGAGCCCAAGTGCTTCAACAATGGTAAATGTGTGGACCGAATCGGAGGCTACCAGTGTGTTTGTCCACCGGGATATGTTGGAGAGCGCTGTGAGGGCGACGTGAATGAGTGCTTGTCAGACCCCTGTGATCCAAGAGGCTCATATAACTGCATACAGCTCACCAACAGTTACCGCTGTGAATGTCGAACTGGATACACAGGTATCAATCTCTGAAAAGTGACCACATTACATTATATTATATAGAACAAGGCTATAACTTTCTACATTTCTGTGCTTCAGGTCAGCGATGTGATAAAGTATTTGATGGATGTAAAGGAAAGCCCTGCCGAAATGGAGGCTCTTGTGCAGTTGCCAGTAACACTCCACATGGTTTCATCTGCAAATGCCCACCTGTAAGAACAAGTGCACTTTCAGCTGTGGCTCTTGTGTGTTTATTTTTATTCACTCTATATTTCTGATGTTTTAGGGCTTCACAGGATCATCATGCGAGTATGATTCTCGCTCTTGTGGGAGCTTGAATTGTAGAAATGGTGGTACATGTGTGTCAGGACATTTAGGGCCACGTTGCCTATGCCCGCCAACCTTGACTGGACCAGAATGTCAGACACCCAGCGACAGCCTCTGCTTCTCAAATCCCTGCTACAACGGTGGAACCTGTCAGATCACGCTCGAGGCACCGTTCTTCCAGTGCAGCTGCCCTAGCAATTTCAATGGCCTCCTGTGTCACATCCTTGATTACTCCTTCACTGGTGGTTTTGGCCGGGACATCACTCCTCCTCCGGAAGTGGAGGTGAGCTGTGAGATTCCACAGTGTGATGAGTGGGCAGGCAACCACATCTGTGACTCGCTGTGCAACAACCACGCCTGTGGATGGGACGGAGGAGACTGCTCCCTGAACTTTGACGATCCTTGGCAAAACTGCTCAGCAGCTTTACAGTGCTGGAGATACTTTAATGATGGAAAATGTGATGGTCAATGTAACAGCCCAGGCTGCTTGTATGATGGCTTTGATTGCCAAGGACAGGAAGGACAGTGCAAGTAAGTTTGGCAACAGGATAACTCATTTTGATTTATTTATTTTTATCACCAAATCTAACTCATGTTTAACCAATCTACAGCCCTCTGTATGACCAGTATTGTAAAGACCATTACGCTGATGGTCACTGTGACCAAGGGTGCAACAATGCAGAGTGTGAATGGGATGGTCTGGACTGTGCCAACAACATGCCAGAGAAGCTTGCCGATGGACACCTGGTTCTGGTTGTCCACATTCCTCCAGAGCAGCTCAAAAACCGCTCCTCAGCATTCCTCCGAGACCTAAGCAGCGTTCTCCACACCAATGTGGTTTTCCGTCGTGATGCAAAGGGAGAACCAATGATCTTTCCCTATTATGGCAATGAACAAGATCTGGTTAAACATAATGTGCTGAAGCGATCAACTGAAGGTTGGCCGGAGTGGGCGACGGTTCCTGCACATGTTTTTGGTCAAGAGACTGACCCCATAGTCAACTCAAGAAAACGCAGAGAATTGGACCCATTGCAAATTAAAGGGTGGGTCTGAATGAAATGTACATTTTAAGGAAACATTCACAGTTTTTTATTACATATTAATGTTTTCCTCATTCTTTTGTAGATCTGTGGTGTACCTGGAAATAGACAACCGTCAGTGTTATCAGCAGTCCACTGAATGCTTCCAAAGTGCCACAGATGTTGCCGCATTTCTTGGCGCTCTGGCCTCCAGTGGAAATCTCAACGTTCCTTACATTGAGGCTGTCACAAGTGTGTAACTCGACTCTAGCTTAAAGCTGCATCCAAACGTCAGCGTATCTTGATTAACACATGCTTTTGTGTTTAGGCGTGAAACCCTCTCCTCCAAACTCTGAGCTCTACCCCATGTATGTGGTTTTCCTGGGACTGGCTGCTTTGGGTTTTATCTGCCTTGGTGTTCTGGTGTCCCGCAAACGGCGTCGTGAACATGGCCAGCTCTGGTTCCCAGAAGGTTTCAAAGTTACTGAGCCCAGCAAAAAGAAGCGACGAGAGCCTGTTGGCGAGGACTCAGTTGGCCTTAGGTAAGTGTGGTATTACCACAACTATTAGCCTCAAATTTTAATTTGCGTTTGACCTTTTTATAAACACATTTCCTACAGACCAATGAAAATTGCTGATATAAATCTTATGGACGATAATCAAAATGAATGGGATGATGAGGATCCAGACTGCCGCCGGTTTAAAGTAAGGAGACTATTGCAAATATGTCACTGAGCATTTTAGTACGTTTTCAGATTTTCTCAGATTAATGTTTATTTTTTGTGTAACAGTTTGAAGAACAGGCCATGTTAGATTTGCGTGACCATACAGACCAGAGGAAATGGACACAGCAGCACCTTGATGCTGCTGATCTGCGAATTGCATCCATTGCACCTACTCCTCCTCAGGGAGAGATTGAAAATGACTGCCTAGATGTTAATGTCAGAGGGCCAGGTTTGTAAAATAAAAACAAAACACAGATTTAAAAATGTGTACATATTATTATTATTATTATTATTATTATTATTATTATTTATTTTATTATTTTTTTAACTAAAAAACACTTTTATCTTATCTTTTAGATGGTTTCACCCCATTGATGATCGCCTCATGCAGCGGTGGTGGACTTGAGACCGCTAACAGTGAAGAAGAAGAGGATCCTTCAGCCGAGATCATATCTGACTTCATTTATCAAGGAGCCAACCTCCATAATCAGACAGACCGAACTGGCGAGACGGCGCTCCACCTGGCTGCCCGTTACGCCCGCTCTGATGCTGCCAAACGTCTCCTCGAGTCCAGTGCTGATGCAAACGTTCAAGACAACATGGGCCGCACACCCCTTCACGCTGCTGTGGCTGCCGATGCACAGGGAGTCTTCCAGGTAGAGTTCTGTCATCTAAAACGGCCACTCACACTTTAAACTATCAGATTCAATCAATTTGGATCTTTTTTATAATGTCTTAAGTTATGGCATTTTACTGAAATCTTTTTTTTTTTTTTTTTTTTTTAATACAGATCTTAATCCGAAACCGTGCCACTGATCTTGATGCCCGAATGAATGATGGAACAACTCCACTCATTCTTGCTGCTAGATTGGCAGTAGAATGTATGGTTGAAGAGCTAATCAACTGCCATGCTAATGCCAATGCCACAGATGATTCCGGTAAATATTGTCTTAAATATTGTTATTCTCTTAAGGTTTCAACACACCAACTCATAATTGGCTTCTCTTTTAGGCAAATCTGCTCTTCACTGGGCTGCTGCTGTAAACAATGTTGATGCCGCTGTGGTGCTGTTAAAGAATGGTGCAAACAAAGACATGCAAGACAACAAGGTATTTGTGATGAACATATTGCTGGTGTTCTAAATGATTCAGATTCACAAATTAATGCGGTATTGTATTTGATGGTTTTTAGGAAGAAACACCATTGTTCCTTGCAGCGCGGGAAGGAAGCTATGAAACAGCAAAAGTTCTTTTGGAGCATTTTGCTAATCGTGAGATCACTGATCATCTTGACCAGCTGCCTAAAGATATCGCACAAGAACGAATGCATCATGATATTGTCCGCCTGTTGGATGAGTACAATGTGGTCAGGAGTCCAGGTCTCCATAATGCGCCATTGAGCAATGCCAGCCTTTCCCCACCTTTATGCTCTCCCAATGACTATTTTGGCAATCTTAAGCCAAATCTTTCTGGCAAAAAGGTACGTAAAGTTAGCAATGGTAAAGGAGGCAAAGATGTAAATAAGGACAATAGAATAAAGAAGAAAAAATCTGTGGATGGAAAGGGGAACTTGCTGGATACGTCGGCTGTGCTCTCTCCAGTTGAGTCTCTTGCGTCACCGAATGCCTACCTCTCAGATGTTGCATCCCCTCCCATGACATCACCTTTCCAGCAGTCTCCTCCCTTGTCACTCAATCACTTACAGGGCACTGGCGAGAGCAATCTCAGTCAGATGGGCATATCCTTTGATGCTAACCCACCACGTCTTTCTCACATGCCTGTGTCAAGTCCCAACAGTCAAAACACAAATAGAGGAACACCGTGTGACTGGGTCTCCAGGATACATGCAGGGGTTGCCCAACAAGGAGGCTTTCCTCAAACTCAGCCAATGTCCCATAATTTGATGAGTGCCATGCATGGAGTCAACACAGCTACTTTGTCCCAGATTATGGGATATCAGGGTTTACAGACCAGCCACCTTGGCTCGTCTGTGCACACCATGCACCCAGCTCACTTACGACAACTGCAACATCAGAACTCAAATACCACAACAGTTCAACCACCCAGCCAGAACTTTCCTGGCCTTGACTTGACCAGTCCTGATCTGCCAAACAACGCCTCGGGACGCTCAATGCCCATCCATACTGTAATGCCACAAGAGACACAGATTTTGGGCGCACAGTTTCTCACTCCTCCCTCTCAACACAGCTATTCTGGTCCCATGGACAATACACCAAATCACCAACTACAGGTGCCTGACCACCCATTCCTCACGCCCTCCCCTGGTTCCCCTGACCAGTGGTCCAGCTCCTCTCCACATTCCAACATGTCCGATTGGTCCGAGGGTATCTCTAGCCCACCCACAAGTATCCATTCTCAAATGAATTTGATACCAGAACAATTTAAATAGACTTTGTACAAAGTTACACTTTCACATTTTGTAATTTCTTTTGTTTTTATTGCTTA
Organism: Lesueurigobius sanzi; assembly: GCA_900303255.1. Lineage (NCBI taxonomy): Eukaryota > Metazoa > Chordata > Actinopteri > Gobiiformes > Gobiidae > Lesueurigobius > Lesueurigobius sanzi. The sequence goes on along the minus strand of OMNZ01019015.1, from coordinate 11,913 downwards.
TGAGAACTGTTTTAGTATTTGTATTTATTTATGTGGTTTTGGGATCTGAAATCTAAAAAGATGCTTTTATATTTATGCTTTTTATATTTTCTTTCTGATTTGTTGTGTAAGATTAGTTGCAGAAGTACACCAGATGAAAAGCCTGACAAAAAGAGATGTGTACACTTGCTATTTATTTGTCCTGTGTTGCTGTATATTCACTGGAATATTTAAAAAAAAATATTTTTCTTCATAAATATTTTTTTCTTTTCATTAAGTTGTAAAAAGTTTTTAAAACCATTTTAAAGTTATTATTTTAAAATTGCAGTATTAATTCTTTGTAAGCCATGTCATTAAAGAGACTGGCTTTGTTACTGAACTGCATTTCACCGAGTCTTATCACTGTCTGTTAGATGAGCAAAGTCTGTATAAATACATTTGGGACCTTTGTCACAAAACTGTACACATAAAATAATGCTTTTACTGGAGAGAAATTGCTTTCAAATGATGTTTATTGTAGATGTCAGTAATTATGGGAATAGTTTACACACGTGTGTAAAACTTCTGGCACGTTCTCTGAAATGTTACATTTGCCACAGCCTTAAATAGTGCCAGTTTTTGTTTTTCTTAAGAAAAGCTATGTATTTGTGTTATTTTATGAAAAACGTCTTCAAGATGAAGAAGGTTTTGAGATAAATAAGGGACCTCTTTTGTGTAAGTGGCATTGCCTGCACTTTTTAATGAGTGTATTAAGATATAAAATGTTATGTTTTATAAACTAATTCAGAGTTGAGATTTTACACACAAAAACATGTAATTCAATATTGATGCAAAGTTGTAGTTTGCAAAGAAGTATTTCCTCATGAAGTGTCTTGTAAAATGTCTTCATAAAGTTGACTTAATAAAGGCTTTTTAAAGCTATTGCCTTCCTCATTTTATGTTCCCCCAAATGTCTTATTTTGATGTATCGCTTGGAATTAAATTATGATAATGAGGAAATATATCCTCAATTGCCTTAATTAGCTTGGTTTCCGTGGTTTCCAAGTGCTTTGATGGTGCAGGGTGATCCAAAAAAAATTTTTTTTAAGATTCCCTAGATTAGAACCCTGCAATTGGTTCTATACCTGGCCAAATTATTTGGGTCCAAATTTTATACAAATCAATTCATATTTAGAGGTTGCACAAGACACTTGAAAATTGCCCATACTATAACAGCAAGCCAAATGAAAATGACATACTATAATAATGTGTGGTTTTATTCTCCAAAAACAAAGTGAAACTTGCATAAAATGTTACTTAGAAAGTCGACTAATCTAGGCTTTATTGGCATCACAAAGATCTGCCTGTGCTCTTTCACAACTTGCAGTAAGTACTGTTTCTGCTCTTCGTTCTTTGTTAGGCTACAGCTGAAGTCTTGAATCCAGATGGAAAACAGCATCTCAAGCAAAGTGCGCAAATGACAGTGTCACAGTTGATGTCATTCTGGAAAAAAGCTGGTGTACCAACAGCTGTCGGCTATGACATAGAGAAACGTCCACTGAAAGTCCATAGACAATAGCAAGGAAACTTTGAGCAGCTTGTGCAACCTCTAAAAAACCTTCTTTTCCTTCCAAATTTCTCCCGAAAGCATCTTATGGATGCCAAAACCTAATGCAGAGTTCTAATCAAGGTTATCTGAAGCTTTATTTTTTTTTTTTATCATGCTTTGACGGACCACCCTAATGGTGAGGTAAGTTTTTGTGAGGTATATTCCTGCACAGGTTGACATAAGATGTTAAATAACAGAAAGGTTACTGCAGGTAAACGTTCCATTCTGCTCACTGCAGGCCCTATAGACTGACAGAAGCTGAGAGGAAACATCTGAGGAACACCCTTAATATACAATGTTCCTATTAATGTTCTTATCTATGTAGTTCTAAATTGTACAGTTCTATTGTTCATACGTGATAGGGATTACCACCACTTCAAAATACTCTCCCTGAGTAGAACATCATGCCCCAATCTGTTGTTATTGGCTTTAATTAACAAGCCCATATTTACAGTATATCCAGTGGTGGTAAAAGCAAAAAGTACAAGTAAAAAGTACAAATTATAGGTACTTTACTCAAGTACATTTTATGATTAATACTCTTTACTTTTACTTCACCACATTATAAGAGTCTGTATCTGTACTTTCTACTCCACTACATTTAAACAATTGGGATAAAAGTAAAAGTATTTTATTGAAAGGGGCCTGGTTTAGTCCCGGTTTAGACTTGGTTTAGTGGTTTACTCATTCAGACTTTGTTTAGTCTTGGTTTAGTTGTGGTTTAGTCCTGGTTTAGATCAGGTTTACTCTTTGTTTAGTCCTGTTTTAGACTTGGTTTACATCTGATTTAGTCCGTGTTTAGCACTGATTTACCTGGTTTAGAACTGGTTTAGCCATGGTTTAGTCCTGGTTTGGTTTAGTCCTGGCTTAGACTTTATTTAATCCTGGTTTAGACCTGGTTTAGTCCACATTTTTTGTAATTTTTGTGTTCCCTTTTTGATCCCCGTGTTTTTTTACTCTAGTGCAATTACAGTAGATCTGGTTTAGACCTGGTTTAGACCTGTTTTTCACCTGAGTTTTAGTGGTTTACTCGTTTAGTCCTGGTTTGATTCAAATAATAATAATAATAAAATAATATAATAAAAAAAAAAGTCCAGCACATTAAACACTTAAGAAATACTTTTTTACCTTTTATAAAATAAAATTATAAAGTACTTTGGATAATTTTATACTTTTACTTAAGTAGAAATTGTATCTGATACTTAAGTAAATTCTTGGTCTTGTATCTGCAATTTTACTAACGTAAGAATATTGAGTACTTCTTCCATCACTGTTTATGTCATAAAATACTTCTACCTTATATTCACAGAGTAACAGCGCCCTCAACAGGACTTTCAGTGTATTACAGCAACGCAGGCGTCGCCATAGTGACCGGTTCTCGTAATGTTCACGGTTACAGGGCTGTCCCGAGACCCCGCATGAGGCAGGCAATGCCAGGAGCGGGTGGCAACATCAACAAAACATATATATTTTCTTGACCATCGCTGTGTTTTTTCCTCTAAAGCAGACAGTTGGATGGTGGCCAGCAAATTGTTATCGGATTACGGACCGTGGGGTGATGCGAGAGGCCGCTTTATCCTGGTAGGCCGAAGATTTGTGCTGTTAGACGGGGAGGAGTCTGTCATTTCACTGCTAGCATCGACCATGGATGTACTGAAGCCAGGCCATGAACAATGATGGCGTTTTAAAGTCATGTGAAGAACACACACCCTCTGTTGAGGTGAGTAACGCGGTTTTCCTGTCTTTTCTAAGAAATGTTCAGGCTACTGCTTTGGTTCAATGCGACCGGTGGTAGAAGGCCCCCTCTTGTAATTATTCTTGGTAAACATCAATATAGCTTTTGTTTACTTAAGATTCTTATTCATAAAAGACCTTTTCCATTGATTTGGAAAGTGATGCTTCTTGTCGTGTTATCAATAAAGGTCTTATATCGTGTGAATACAATTGCTGATGTGGTGGTGTTGGCTGCACCGTCCCTTTTTTTTTTTTTTTCAGAATGAACGTGGACGCTGACAGGGGGGGCATCCGGAGGAGACTAGTCGCAGATGATGCTGCGCGTGGTGGAATGGACCTTCAAGTTGTGCCACTTGAGATGTACGATTGTGCAAGAGCAAAAATAGCTGCAAATCTGCGCTGGTTGTTTTCCAAAGCCTTTGGCACAGGTAGCCCAAGACTTATCTTGTTTACTCACAGTAAGACCACGACACTGCTACCACAAGCCTACGATAACCACTGATTGTGATTTATGATAGTATGCTATCATCGTCAGGCAGTGTTGGGGAGTAAACTAAATACATGTATTTAATATACGTACCGTATTTTCCCGACTATAAGTGGCACCAGGAAAAAAAAATGCATGTAATGAAGAAGAAGAAAAAAGCATATAAGTCGCACTGAAGTCGCAAACTGAGAAAAAGTGCGACTTATAGTCTGGAAAATAGGGAGAACAGACATTTCATCTTGAAAGGCAATTTCTAATAATAACAATAGAATAGAGAACAACAGGCTGAATGGGTGTACGATATGCTAACACGTTGATGGTTATTCAGCTACACGAAGCATAAACAATGAACTGAAAAGGTGTCTGGTATGTTAAAGTAACATATTAATTCATATATAAGTCGCACCTGAGTATAAGTCGCAGGATGAGTCAAACTGAGAAAAAGTGCGACTTATAGTCTGGAAAATATGGTATTCAATCAATCAATCAATCAATCAATTTATTTTTGTAACGCCCAATATCATAACAGAAGTCATCTCAAAGGTCGGTATGGACAAAAACAAATCAATATCAGACATCAAGAATGATCAAAAATAAGTCACGCACGAATGAAATGTCACACACGAATGAAATGTCTCGACCAGATGTAATGTCCCGTGAATAAGTAAATCACTTAGAGTAACAAGCTTAGAGTATCCCCCATCCTTAGACCTTCCTCTACGGCGAGGAAAAACCCCAAAAAAACAAAAACCACATGGTAAAAAAATTGAGGAAACCTTGGAGAAAACCAATTTAAAGGAAGGATCCAATTCCCTTGGACGGATGGGCTAGTGGTGAATTTTGGTCGACCAAAATCCAATAGCAATGTTCAGCAAGAGTTGCAGAAGAAATTTAAACTGGTAAACGTCCCCGGGTGGACTGGAGTCCTGCAGCAGTGTTCAACACGAGGGGTAGGCGTGGCAGACGCCGTCCAGAACCACGAAAATTCAGATATTCAGAATACTCATTTTGAGTAACTGTATTCAGGTACAAATACGCTCTCATTTCAGGGTATTTCGAATACAGTTACTTTTCAAATACCAAAGGGATACATTGCAATATTCATAGTCATTACATTTTAGCTTCAAATTTTACAACATCCGTAAAAAAAATAACAATCAAGGAAGATTGAATTTCCTGCCAAAATAAAAATTTTAAACGCCTAACCATCACGGTTCATGTAAATAAATGTGAGTCATGTGACCTGCTGTGACCTGATTGGTCAATAATAACGGTTAAAAACCGTTGGTGTCAAAGTGTTGCTACATATTTTAATCATTCACCATATTTATACAAACATATAATACAAATCGAGGTGAAAGTATTCCAAGTATTCAGAATACAGTACACTGATTGGGCAAAGTAACCGAATACGTTACAAAATATATTTTAAGACAAGTATTCAGTATTCTGTAACTGAATACATTCTCTTCTCCCCAACACTGTCGTCATGTATTGCACATAATATTCTGTGAAGACATAGTTAAAGCAGATTTGATGAGATTCTATGTTTGTTTCATTCCACTATGTAGTGTAAATTGCACACACATGATAGATGCTGTTATATTAACGGCACATAACCCAGAAAGAAAGTAGCCAGCAGTTCAGTCAGTGTGTGTGAAGGGCTTGTCTCATTAGGCTCAGTTGTTTTACTCGCAGGTCACTAAGCTTGGAGACACTGATGATGGCTTGTAAAAAATGTGAAATGATTGCTCTACATAGGCCTGTTGCCTGGGAAGTCTAGGTTTGAATGTAGGTTTTTGTGTCTGACACAAAACATGGATGAGTAAATACAATCCTGAAATCTGGTTTGAATAAATAGATTGCAAAGAATGCCGCTTTGTGATCAGACATGTACTACTCAAGTCCCAAACTCGGGCTTGAGGCTCGCTTTCCGGGTCATTTGCGTGACTTGTGTCTCGACTGGAACATCAGCATGAGAACTGATTGATGACCCAATCCAGGAAATGTTGCTGATTTGGCCCTCATGGGGTCAGATAGGAGAAACTCAGAATTACTTAACAACACTTTATTTTATTGAAAGCCCTATATTTTGGCATAATGAAAACCTTGATTCAAGTCACTAACTCCAAAGGGGCCAGTCTTTACAGCTCACAGACTAAAACATACTTGTTTTCGTGTAACATCCTTGATAACAATTTCCTGGATTCACCGTGATGTAACTCTCAAGTTCTTGGCACTACCTGGATCTAAATGTATGCTTTTATAAAGAAGCTTTTAAATTATAGTTTTAAGTTTTAAATTCATTCAGATAGAGTGGACACTGCTAGGAGTAAAAAAAAAAAAAAAAAACTGCTTAAATAGGCAGGACTTGTGACTTGGACTCATTTAATGAGAATTAAACTACAATTCTGTTGCTGATAAATTCAAATGATTACATATATATTATATGACTGTAAAACTTGGAGGACAGTGTTTGTCAGAGTTGTGAAAATCAATGCAGCGCCTTTCCTCATTGTACAGTGTTTTATAGGATTGGGCCAAATGTTTTTTTTTGTTTTTGTTTAAAAGGATAAGAAACTAAAATTTCATCATTTAGTAATAAGTAAGTATCAAATGTAAAAGAAAATGGTTGTTTTCAATCTTCTCACTTTGAATACGTTTCATTTTTCTATTCTGTTCTATTTCTTGATTTCATATGTATACAATATTGCTTAGAAACAATTACTCAGGACTTCTTTCTAGATCCAGCATGTTTGTGCAGACTGGGTAGTTGCAGGACTCAGGTGGATATTGAAATGATATCATTTGAATTTCAGATAAGCGCTTAGCCCAAAGAGCTGGTTCTGTTTCAATCATTATGAACACACACACAAGGAAGAAATAAAAACATATTGATTATTATATCATTGTAAGGACACCTTGGGTGTTTTGAAAGGCTTCTCTAACTTAAAATGGTCTGAGTGGACTGGATTAAGAAGTTTGATATGTGTAAAAATAGATCATCCACCTGTGTCTGGCTGTGTGGCCGATGGCTTAAGATCCTTGGCTTTAAAGCCTCTTGCTCTAGGGATACCACCTACTGCTGTTCCTCAATCCTGCACAGGAGTCTTACACACTGTACTGCAATAAGGACGCTGCTTATGTTATTTAACTGTGGTGCTGGTCAACATTTTTTTATTTTTTCCTTGGATTGGTTGTTTTCACGTTCTAGAATTCTATTTCAGGTGGGGGTCAGGTGCCAATACAACTCTATGAGAGAGAAACCGTTTTAGAAAGAAATTTCCGAAAAGAAAATGTCCAAATGTTTTTCCTGATCATTATTTGATAGTGATTGGATTCACAAAGCTGCCATATTATTCTTATGGCTGAAAGTCCTTTCTACTGGCCAACCTCATACACATGTTTTTGAATATTGTCACCCCTTTTGGACACCTTTATGAGACAATAATTAGACCTTAGTTCATATGTGCTGACAGAGAAGACATTGAACTTTGTGACAGTTTTTGTTTCATGTGAATTGGCCCAGAAATGTCAGAGGAATTAGCAATAATCTAAGTCTAGAAATCTGCATTTTGACTGCATAGTTACCCGTGCAGAGTTTTCAGTGACCCCCAGCTCAATGTTGAACTATCTTTACAATGTTGTGATGTCACGTGAAAACAACCAATATGTGACACTTTACCGCCTGTGTCTTGATATTGCAGATGATGTTCCTTCAGATCTCCAAGACCCATTTTACACTGACCAATATGAGCAGGAGCATATTAAGCCCCCCATCATCCATCTATTGCTGTCATCTGAGCCTTACTGCATAGTGTGTGGCCGACTTCTTCAGCCAGAGCATGCAACTTCCCTCCGAAACCACAAGTCTGTCCTCCAGGCCCTGTCCAAAAGGGGCATCTATGTCCTGGATGAAAACGATGCACTCATCTCTGAACGGGACCTTACTTCAACACCAATCAACATGGTAGGTATCTAAATCAAGGACTCCACTAGCTGCCGGGTCACTCATGGTAACTACATTTAACACACTAATGGTAACTATATTTAACACACTAATGGTAACTACATTTAACACACTAATGGTAACTACATTTAACTCACTAACCTTACATGTTAAAATGTCCTGAATTTGATTATTTTGGAATGTGGCAGGGATCCCAGAAATGGCAAACCAGAGCGCTGTATGATTACAATAGTTAGTAGTTAGTATGATCGCAATGGTTCACAAATAATGTCTAATCTTATTAGACCTGTGATTTCTTTTTTAGGGCTCCCACATTTACCTTATTGATGCGTTGATGATGGCTTACACAGAGGAGATGATAAGCTTTGAAAAGGTGGCGTGTACAGTTAAATATGTTTCGGAGACTAGTGACTCAACAGAGTTTCCTTTGGACTTGGAAGCTGCTATGGTGCTTTGGATAAACAAGGTAAAGCTTTTTTTCCCCCTCATCATTTATTGTTATTTTTATTTACCCAGTGTTTCCACAGATTTGATTGAACCGAAGGGGGTTTAGGCATTTCTTATTTCAATCATTGTATCTAATATACATTTTGGAATTTGGAATTAACCAACGTAGACAAAAGCTCTCTTTTTCTTCATCTGTACTCTGTGCTTAAAGAAACGTGTTGTTTCTCTAGGTAAAAGTAGCCTTTTATTTTTATTCTTTATTTTTTTAAATACCTTTATTGTGGATAATACGACATTTACAGACAAATAACAAGTAAACAAAAACACAACAACAAACCACAAAGACTAACAAAATTGACAGAGAAAGACACAGAAGTGTGTGTGTGTATGTGTGGGTGTGTGTAGGTGTGCGGATGGTATACAGAAAAATTTAAAAGAAAAGTTACCGATCACAGCAAAAATAACAAACAGTAATAAAAGGTCTTAGAGTAAAGGCAAACATAATCATACAAATGGACACTTATCTTTTGGACAGTCATTGTTTTTTTTGTTTTGTTTTTTCATTTATTTTCCCATTCAGCCTGTCCTCACCACACCATTTCTGCCCCTTAATTAATTTATTTTATTGCTGTTATTCCACTTTTTTGTGTGACCATTGGCATAGTGATGCATTAAACTAAGCGGGACAGCCGAGAGCGCACCTTTGGCCTGTCCCACCCACCTATATGTTTGTGTGTTTTGTTTGGTTTCCCTAGTCTACAGTGATGCATTAAAAAAAACAGAAAATGGTGAGCAGTGAGGTGGCAGCTTGAAAATTGGTTTGGTTGTGAAATCGGTGATTTATTTGGAATTGATTGTACAGTATAATGAAGGAATCCTTTTGATTTAATGACCATTTGTTATAATACAGTATACTGATAAAATAAATTTGCTAATGAAAATGAGTACTGTGATTAAAATCAATGGAGTGGTATTGGGTGGTTTTGGGTCTCAGACAGTGAGGGAGAGAGGGTTATGATACCCCTCTCATAGATATGGGTATGGGGGTATGATTGGGAGAAAAAGAGCAGAAGATCAGAGGTACAAGAGGTCAGCTAGAGTTGGATGTGAGGGTTCAGATTCCTGTGAGTAACCATAGGGGGGGTGCTGTGTATTCCATTGTGATGTAGTCCAGGAGTAGATTTTTCCAATGATTTATATGTATTTTGTTTCGAGTTTTCCAGTTCATGAGGACAGTTTTCAGTTGATTGTATTATTATCAAGTATTGAGAGGTCCCCTAGCAAGCAGAGTAATGGGGATAGTCGGATGTGGCAGCCCAGCAGGGAGGAGAGTGACTGTGTGACCTCTTCCCAGAAGTGTTTGACTGGAGTGCAATGCCAGGTGGCGTGAATATATGTGTCTGTGCAGTTTTGAGTGCAATTTGAGCAAATTTCTGAAGTGAATCCCATTTTACCTAGCCGATCCCCAGTGTATTGTGTTCTGTGAAGAGTTTTGTATTGTATTAATTGAAGATTAGTATTTTTGGTCATGGAGTAAATATTTTTGCAGATTTGGGTCCAGAAGTCGGCACTGGGAGCAATTGCAAGATCTCTTTCCCATTTGATTGTTGGTATCGCTATTGATTGAGGTACCCTTGGTAATTATCTTGTATCTAGTATGGACAGTGCCACTTTGGAAACATGGGCTCTTCACAGATTTCCCAAAGCAACTTGAGAACTTCTGTCATGGAGAGGTTGTCGTGAGAGGTGCTGGCGATGTTTTGTTCAAACTTTAGAAGGACCAGTGCAGTGCGCTCTGATACCCGCTACCAAGACATACCACTTTGGCAAACTGTGAGAGCGAAGGCAGAGGAGATGTTACAATGATGGAGGAAGAGAGATGACAGGGAAGAGGAGAGACAGTGAGGAGC
>OMNZ01019014.1:0-10928 GCA_900303255.1 Lesueurigobius sanzi | reverse complement strand
TGCTAACATTTTGAATGAAACCCTTGCCAACAATACAAAACATGCTCCTACTGACCAGCGAGACACAGAAAAAGCTTTTTTTTGCACTGGATAATTAAAGATTGGATTTGGTTGATTTAAATGTCATATTTGGCTGCCTTTAGTCAACATCTCCATGGAGCTGGAGATGTCTTTGTAAAGTAACAAGTCAATCTTAGGTGAGCTGCTCACAGCACAGACACGTTTGTTCATTGTAGGTATTGTTCAACGATAAAAAAAATATCTGCAGGACTTTTTACTGCAGCCTTAATAATTCCACACAATTAAAACCTCAAAAAGTAACATTTCTTGTGAGACAAAGCTGGCATTACGGCTCCAAGCCTAAATAAAGGTCTGGACACGGTTTAAACCTCTCATAAATACACCTAGTTGAATGTTTGAATGCACTAACCACGGATCTGTGGCCCTTTGTGCTGTATACATGTCCATATGGGGCCCTCAGTGAAAAGGTTTGGACACCCCTGAGCTAAGTGCTCATTAACTGTGGATGTCCCCAGTTGTTCACATCGGAATTTTGGGGATTGTGACCAGAAAAGTGTGGACCCCTGCTTTAGAAGAGGGCTGTTATGGTGCTCTGCATCAGTTCAATCTCTTTGGCAGAGCTAAATATACATTAAAACTCAACTTGACTAATGACATAGTCAGCACTAGTGCAAACCTCTGTAGTGCCTTTTCCGCTCGTACCCACACTGTTTGATGGTGCGACATCATGGAGGTGTAACTTTAGGTTCAAAATGAGCCACGTTTGTTCGAACATGTGATGCCTGTAAGTTTCCAGCCACTGATGTGAAAAGTGTGAAAAGACAGCCCCCTGAAACATGCATAGGTTACAATATTACCTAATATTTAATATCGACAATGCTTATGAAATTGTGAAAGCTGTTTTTAGAGCACACCACCGGCTGTTAGCATTAGCCAGTGTACCTTTAGACTTGGCAGTTTGTTTCCCCTCCTTTTCAGCTTGGCACCCTGGCTTAACCTCTTAAGACCTAGAGTCCCCGAAAATGGGGACTTTTTTTTCAGATACAGTTACTGACCTCCGTGTTTTACGCAGAAAAATATTCCAAAGTTGCAAATTAGTGACAGCTGATGTGGGATTATCCATTTCTGTTGTTATTTCCTACACCACAGGGAGGAAAAAGGCCTTTTTGCGGAAAAATGTGTGTGTTTTTTTCAGGCGGAAATTCATTCAAACCTACGGCAACCTCATTTTATTGTCAAACAACAAAATTTATTTTTATTTCACTTCCACCGTCATCCCAAAGCTCTACCAAATGTGTGGACGCCAAGATTAGCCATGTACACCTAGGATGTAAAGACATGATTTTTGGAGAAAAAGGCCTAGGGCTTAAGAGGTTAACCAAATCCTACAAGTGACGTATTTGAACAGTGTAGAAGTATATTTTATCATATCGTTGGGTCAAAACTTCTGCAAAACACACACATAAGAGGTTAAAGGCCCTATAATTTATCCATGTCTCTGACTTAAAAGCATCCACTTTTTCATGAGGCGTGAAAAGTTGGTACAAGTGATCAGCTCCTTTTTGGCCCTACCTGATTTGATGATGAGCAGCGAGCTCTAAAATTTCACTCCAATTGTTCTTTGTTGTCCAAACTCCTCCTTAACTTTCCTTGTGCATTTCAAACATCCAAATTCTTCACAGGGATGAGAAAGTCAGTTTTTCACAATATACTGACGGACAAAGCCTTTAATGGTTTCGTAAACTGGCAACACAGAGGTATTTTTCCAGTGTTTACTCCACAGCCTGTGGACATTCTGACTTCTTTAGGGTCAGTGCACTCTTTGCTGTTGTTGTTCCATGTTTCGCGTTGAAGGCATGACATTCCTGACTCTCTTGTTTACATTGGAAAACCACTCTCTCACGGAGTCAAGGTTGAAAGAGGATCAAGTGTGGACCTTTTCTCTGAACATATTTGTTGGACTAAAAAAAATGTAAAGGTTTCATTCTCTGTAAGACGTCGTAGGCAAAAATTCTTCAGTCTTCATCTGTACTCGGTGGTTGAAATGTAGGACGTTTCGATCTTACTCCAAAGATCGTCATCAGCTACTGAAGGCCTGGAGCACGAAGTGGGTTTATAATATATATATCTGTAAGACGTGCACATTCTATTACATTTCACATTAAGGCGAGACACTGCCGTCGAACAGAGAAAATAGTTAAATTACGGGATAAACATTTGAAACTTTTGCTGTGTATTACTAACATAAATATGAGAAAACCATGGCATAAGATCAAAAGGTCTTGGAAAATAATTGCATCTAGTGTTTCCCACAAATTTGAAAGAGATTATGGAGGTATAGGTGAATAGGAAATCATTTAATCTAATATTCATTTTGAGACTTCCCGATCCACAAGGGAAATTGCGGTGTCACTGTAACTCAAATGGGAATCTTAGGAACAAAACATGAAGATTTTGAAATAGAATAACTATAGAAAGAAATCATATAGGTATTTTGGAGTAAAAATATAACATTGTATTGATATTTTATCTTCCAATCCAATTTTTGGATGGTATAGTTAATGTTATGTGTTTATGTTCAGACAAGAAGCACATGAATTGTAATTTCCAATCCAAATCTCTTGCTTAGCTTGTGTTTAGACTATGGTGGAGAAAATTAGACCATGGGGGGCCGCCATAGACATTGTTCAACTACTTTTACTGCAGAGGTTTGTCTAAAATGCAAAAAATAGGGTCTAGACTGGAGTTTTGGCAGAAATGATACACTATTTCTGTTGAAAAGGTCTCTGCTCTATCTGATTTTTTGATTGAATATGGAAATTAATATTGAATAAGCACCAATTTGTAGCATTAAAAAGCATTACATTTGGCTTGCTGCTACCTGTAGAAACCCTGTGTTAACTACAAGACTGGAAAGTTTGATGTCTGTAGGAGCTACTAAAGTGGAGATGTTGTTGCAAGAGTGTAAGAAAATGCATTTTGAGAAAGTGGCCTTAGAATTTCCCATTTTCAGTCCAATAATTAAACACCTTATTGTGAAGATTTGGTAATGTATTTGTTTCCAGGTGAAAGTTTATATGTTAAGAGATTAAACTGGCCCAAAATCTGAAAAACGTACATTTGCCTGTAGTGCCTCCCCTTAATCGAAACACGCTTAGTCGTATGATAACCACAACTAGTTCACCATTTATTTCCACCGACCGTTGAACAGCCTGTGTCCACTGCCCGTTATCGCAGCAGAAAAGACTGTGCCTCCCTCTTCCACATTAACCATTGTAGGTCACGGATGAAAGCCGGAGCCCCAGCCTTCGTTATAAATTCATAAGTTGAAGTAGTCGGACGTACAGCCCTTAATCCCATGTGCCGTGTTCTCACCGCGGTTTAATTAAAAGTGACCTCGGAAAGCGCAATCACGATCTCATTTGGTTGGAGGCGTGACAGTGAGCGGGCTGAAGGATGACGTGAGCTATTGTGCTCCTCTGTGCATCTCCACATCAGGGCCGTGCGCGGGGAATTGGAAAAGCCGCTTCAATAAAGAGACATCACGCTGAAATATACCTTTTCAAGCTTTTGACTGTTTTGACATTGTTCCTTCCAGAGGGAGAACTTTACATAGTGATGCACTGCAAAAAGTGATATCTGGATGTGTTAAATTTGCTTGAATTCAGAATATTTGACCTTATTTTGAGTCGTTTTGACTTGCCAAGTAAAATTATCTGCCAATGGAAGTATTTTTCCCTAGAAAAAAACTAGGGATGGTCCGATATGAACATTTTCTGCCAATATCGATATCCGATATCTGCCTCACTGCTGTGGCTGATATTAATATAAACATTTAAAATCAATAGCAAGACCCACTCACCTCGAGTAAAGTTCCTAAATTCATCATTGGAAAAATTGATAATGGTTACAGTGGGTCACTCTTTTGAGACTATGATGGCTATTAAAATCCTGCTTCCTCTTGGGGACATTTTTTGTGAATTTGTGTTGGAGATTCTTTATTTATAAAGAGTTATAACTCATTTCAGCATATTTGAATAAACTGTTGCCCCAATCAGATCAGTTGCCGATCTGTAGAAAAATGGCAGTTAACATGGAAAAAATCCCCTGCCGATATTTTTTTCCCATAAATTTGAAAAATGGGCAAATATCTGCCGATATATCGGTGGCACTGATATATCGGACCATCCCTAAAAAAACAAGTTATTGTACTAAAAATTAGATAATAAATCTAAATTACTTGAAATTATATGTTTTTGGATAAAAATGATTTTAGGTGACTTTTTTCATGTTGTCCTTGAGCCACAAATAATCAGGGAGAGAAGGGAAATTAACTTGTTCAAATTGAAAAATTGGACTTTTTTCAAATTTATCAGAAAAACCATTAAGAGTTCTTATTTTCTCGAGTTTCAAAAAATATAAAACAGCTCTAATCCAATGCGTAGAAGATGGAGGTTGTGGTGACTTCCATTTGAGTAAAATGATCCTTCGTGCAAGAAGGGTCATAAAGGCTAGAGAGTTACTCTGGGAGTTAGAAAGGGAGGGTGGTCCTATAAAAATCCCAAATAGCGCACTCTAAGGATTTGGCTGCATATCCATGCTTTTAACACTAGGTATTATTGAAAAAAATTACACAATGTAATTATTGTCCAAGAACTTTTGATCCTATGCTAGTTTGAATTCTATTTAATGCTTTAATTACATTTAAGGCCTTATTTTTTACACAATTCACACAAACTTATTTCCTTTGAAGTTTTTTGTTCATTCCCATTTTATTTTCTTCATCCCTCTTACATTGACAACAATGGAAATCCCAGCTCACAGGAAGTGTTAGGACAATGAGGAAATGCTTTTACAACAAATGAGGTGAGAGAATAAGGAGAATAGACAGAAAGGTATGGAACTTTTTAATTTTCAAATTTGTGGTTTCTCTATAGGTAAAATAGATAGAGCAAGTCAAGAGTAGATTTTAGATTAAATGTAAAAAACAAAGGTTTAAAAGTAGTCTTGAGATTGCATGGTACAGAGAGGGGTGGGACCAATATGGGTAGCTCCTCCCCCTAGTTGATATTAGGACCACCTGGTCGACTCCATCAGTCTGCTGACGAAGCTCTTGGGATGAGGAACGAGACGGCCAGTTATTTGAAGCATCGAGTACAGATGCTGAAATAGACAGCCTTTCTCTACAATGGTTAACTCCTGTACGATTGAGAACCTACACAAACCTAACTCTAATTAGAGAAAAGTTCAAATGAAATGCCGTTCATGGCTCTGTTGCGGGGAAGGTCGGTTAGCGAGGGTTGCAACGCAAAGCTGAAAGCACAGGACGATTGTTTAGTGATTGGCTGAAAGGGACAGTTGTTAGGCTGTGATTGGCTGACACAAACCCTGTGATAATTAGGAAGAACAAGCACAGTGTATTCTACAGTACTTTCTTTCATGGTTGAAATGGAGGCAAATCAGCAAAACAAAGTCAGACCACCTACAGCGGGCGCCACCAATTATCACAAGACCTGGCGCCACCATTTTGAATAAACTAATTTGAATTCCATTTCCTTTCTTTTGCCAGTTTTCAGATCTGACTCGATGGTAAACAAAAGAGCACATGTTGCGCCACTAAAGTAAATTAAAGTCATCTCTTTCTTGCATCATGCTGCTTCCATTATTCTGGACCGGTTTCACGTTGAAGCGTGGTAATTTAGTTTGAGGTCCAGCCTTAAAAACATCCCCACACCTTTCAGAAGCAACTAACAAAGGTAAGGGTAGGTTGCAGCAATTATAGCCTAGTCTTTAGCTGCACGAAGATGGTTGGAAAAATTTTTATAAAAGGGAGACATTTTGCTAAATTGCACTTGGAGTTGTGTTTTGAGCCCTTCATGCAGGTCTGTGTCATCTTTCAGACTTCCGTAGAAACTATTTAAAGTGGCACTCAAAGGTTGACAAGGATTACGGACTTTCCCTTTTCGATCCACTTCAGCCGGACATCCAGTGAGCGGGGGGCTTTGTAAGATATAGTGCCGCGAGATACTAAAGACCGCTGGTTGCGATTGATTGCTGCATCCGTCTGCGTCTGCGGATGGGTGGATGGTGAGGAAGTGTGAAAGAAGAGGCAGATAGAGAGATGAGTGTTGTTGTTGTTGTTTTCACATCTATTGGAGTTATTTGTGGGATCGTTCGTCAGAGTGAGAACTTCCCATCCAGATGCGCTGTCGGGCCTGATATAGGTGCGCGTGGCCAGATGGAGGGACAGGAAGAAGAGGTACTTAGTTACTTTGTGTGTTCTTGAGATCTTTTCCTTCCAAAGCCATGTTTAAACTGAACATGTTTGTGAATCAAGGCTGTGAATATCATGTATTGCTAGCCTTGTACACCTACATACTGTATATGTGTTCGCTTTCAATACAGGATCTGGACACTCACCTTCCACCTTGACTCTAGGTCAGGAAGGAACACATTTTTCAGTGACGCATGCTTCGTCCAATGCGTCACATTGAAATGGTTCAAGGTGATATGTTTTTTTTTCCTTATTTTTTTTTCATTCATGCCATTTTTTTCTTATTCTGTTTACAGTAAAGTCACATTTCAGCCACTTCGAGCACACGAGCACGTTCACATCCTATAGATAGATAGATAGATAGATAGATAGATAGCACACTCTCCTCTTCGTGAAAAAAAGAAAAGATACAGGACTTTACATTACAAGGGGAAAGAGTTCATGATAGTTCAAGAGGAATTTCGATGCAGAGAGAGAGAGAGAGGAGGGGAGGGGTTGGGTCAGAGATAAGATAAGACTTTATTGATCTCACAATGGTGAAATTTGCTTGTTACAACAGCTCTTAAGATCACACAGGCACAGGGGGGTGCAGAAAGTAAGGAAATTTGCCATCAAAGAAGAAAATAAATTTGCAAACAGGTAATAGTAATAACAATAATACTAGAATAAATGTCTCTTAGCATCTCTCAATAAACTCTTTTTTACACTGAATCAAATAATTGAATATTGAATGTCCTTTCAGGGGTTACCTCACTGAAACTTACTGTCTAGCATGTCATTTTAAAATACAGATTGATTCGCTCAAGATCTGCTATGTTCCCCATTGGCTCTAATGAAAACCGTAACAGAAGATACACTGACGCAGAAGCGTGACGTCACACATCCAATAACATCACAAAGTCTATTAAATTATCAAGAGAGCTGGATCTTCAAAACATTAAGTGTGTTTATTTTCATTATAACATTGAGGCATGGGTTTTTCAAATATCTTGCTTCATTGCCGGCTGCTTGTTGATGAGTTCCTGCTTGGCATTCAGTTGTGACTATTTCTAACATACAGCTTCAGTAATGTACTTTCTGCTATTGAGAATTTCTGTTTACCATATTTCTGTACCATATTGTGCATTATTCAGCGCTCTCTGGCTGAGGCCTTTTAGAGCTGTACATGTGGGTGAATGTACTATACAGGCACATGTTTTCTTGTGGTTGTCCTGACTCCACCATATCCTGAACACTGCCCAGAGGGAAACACTTCTTAGAATATCATGTAAAAAGACTTTCCTAGACCTCGGAAATTCACTGATCATTGCAAACGTTAAGACAATAATCTCAGTGATCGGTCATGGAAGAACGTCAAGAAACCCATGGGGAACGTGTTTGTGAACAATTCATGTGAACAATGATGACATGTACATTATAACTAAAGCATTGGATGACTGACTTGAAAGTACTGTACTGCAGAGTACGTCAGAAGATAGAAAACTTGCTTGATCGCTTGTTCTGTTTGTGTGTCCAACTTTTTTGGCCTTTTGCATTGCCTGAACTAGAGCTGTTTGTAAGGTAACGAGGGCTCTGTAGGAGATGATCTGTTTGGGGAGTCGCTTAAAGAAATATGAACAATAAAACAACCATGCTTGTTTACAAGTCTCTTCATGGTCCAGCACCAAAGTACTCTACATCTATGACATGTTAGAGCCATCTGAGAACATCAGCGACTGGTCTCCTGCTGGTGCCTAGAGTCTGAACTGAACCTGGTCAGACTGTGCTCCCGTTTTATAATAATAACAATAATCTGGAGTCTTCCTGAAGCTGTGAGACGAGCTCTTATTGTAACACATTTTAAGATCAGGCTGAAGGCGGCTTTGTTTAGCCATGCATTTGGCAATTACAATTATTTTACCCTTATGGTACTGTTAGCTTTTTTTCATGTAAATTCACGTAAAGTGCTTTGTAACATTTGTATAACTAGTGCTGGGATGTGTATGGGATAAAAAAGTGTCAAATATATATAAGAATTAGTTATTTTGTAAGAAATTGCTGGGCTGAAACAACTAATTGATTAATAGACAACTAATAAATTGTTGAAATAGTTGTCAACTATTTTAGTAATCGATTAATCGTTATACACAGACTAAAACGGAGCCAGATCAAAACTATCTGGTGTCTAAAGGTACAGGGAGTAGAAGAATCTTTTGTAAATGTCTTTGTCCACAATACGGTATTAGATAAATGCAAATACCATTAACTAATCAGAGCAGAATGAGCTCTGTTTGACAGATTCTACAGCAAAACCCAAAGGAACTCCGTCTCACCATCCCAGGCTGAACTCTAGGAATGGCATGTTCACATATTGTGAAACTCGTAGTGAGAACATCAGACATTACCTTTAAGTTTTAAGTCTATCAACTGTCCTCAAATAGCGTCACTTTAGCTTCATGTTGCTAAAAAGTCGATGAAATATTCCATTTCTACGCAGCTTTTGCAGCCAAACGATTAGTTGCAGCCCTAATAAATTGTGGCTTTCTTTCTATGTGGATATTCCCCCACATAATCTTGCAAGAACAATAATTTAGCAATATACTGTGCAGCCCCAGTGTGATGCTTCATGAACAGGAGTCTGAATGCTATAAAAGCAGATGGATTTCCTTTCGTCAAACTTTACTGAGGCGCCATCTCGTCTCGCGCAAACTCCCACGGTTTGCATCCAGGGATCCCATCAGATATGCAAAGACTATGAATCTTGCCATTTGATCTCCCAGCCTTAAAATTTAAAATGATGCAGTTTTGGGACTATTTTTCGCTTTTAGTGACATTTCTTAGTTGAAGGACCATCAAACATGTATAAAATTATTCCATGGATGACAGACGCCGCCGAGGAGACATGAAGGAACGAGGCGCCTTTAATAATGTATCCGCCACAACTTTCTCGCCCGAGCTAAAGTTAAGTTTTTCATGATGTGATCTCACCGCCGGCACGCATCGCGCCTGACGTTGCATCAGTCGGACTCGTCTCGGTTTGAGTCGGGCCTGTCATCTTCTGAATAGACAATGTCCCAGTGTCGGTTGCCATGGCATTAACGGCAGCGTGATCAAACCGGCCGCAGCGGGTTTTAAAGCCCCCGGTTCATGCGGACAGACAGCGTGGTATGTTTGCTCATTAACGCTAACGTCTCCCGGGACTGTTCGGCGCCGGTTTCTGTTTCCATGGATACGCGTATATCCCGGTCAGAAGTCAGATATCAAGCGAGTTCTCGTACTCGGATAATGTCGGATCTCCCAAAGCGCCTTGAAAACCAACGGGAGCTGTCTTGACCCGGAACTGACGATGCGTTTCTCTGGTTGGTCACTCGGCCTGTCAATCCAAGCAGGTACATCTTGAAAATGTAATTCCCTTTAGTGATTTTAAAAGGCTCGTGTTCTCGAGATTCTCTGATTCCTGTAGCTGCTACAACTGGCTTGAATCACATCTCTGGACTTTTAATTAATGTTGAAAATGTTTGATGCTGTTCTGTTTATTTGTTCGGATTTTGTTTGTTTTATCTGTTTTGTTTTTGTCCTCGGGGCTTTCTTGCAAATGAGACTTCCCTCTCAATGGGACTCCCTGATAAAAAGAAAAAATCCTGCCCATTAGAATTCTGGGAAGTAAATCAATAGCCCTGCCGGTATTTTAAGGCATACACACACAAAAAAACTATGTAATTCGTAGGAAAACATTCTTTGGTCTTCATCTGTACTCTGTAGTTGAAGTGTGGGACGTTTCGATCTTAGTCCAAAGATCGCCATCAGCTTAATAAAGACGTGAGCACACTCGTGGGTCTCTTAAGAGCAAACCAGAAGGAGGAGTTAACCTCTAAGTCCCTCCTCTCTTGGCACAAAAGGTAGGAAAACATCTTAGCCTATTCATACTTAATATGACTCTCTATTGTCTCAACCTGGGCTAAGTTCTCAAATGTAATGCAAGCGTAATGTAATTTTGTATTATATCTTTTTTTATCATTATCTTTTGATGTTTTAAAAAGATCTCTGATGTTTTAACCCTTTAAGCCCTAGGCCCTTTTCTCCAAATATCATTTATTTACATCATAGGTGTACATGGCTAATCTTGGTGTCCACACATTTGGTAGAGTTTAGGGATGACGGTGGGAGTGAAATAATAATAAATGATGTTGTTTGACAATAAAATGAGGTTGCCATGGGTTTGAATGAATTTCTGCCTGAAATAACCACACACATTTTCCTGCAAAAAGGCCTTTTTCCTCCCTGTGATGTGGCAAATAACAACAGAAATGGATAATCCCACATCAGGTGTCACTAATTTGCAATTTTGGAATATTTTGCTGCATAAAACACATACGTCAGTAACTGTATCTGAAACCGAGGCACCAATTGTGGGGGCTATAGGGCTTAAAGGGTTAAGCCTAAACACAGAGGGATGATGTGAGAATCAAATGCTCTGAGCCTTTTCTGTCCGTGGTTGTCTACGAGTCTGAGCTGCTTTACCCCTGCGGTCGATCTTGGCGAGCAGCGCACATCTCTGCGAATATGAGGGCGATTTTCATCAAATAAAAAAGTGTCTTGATGATTACAATCCGATGTACACATTTAAATCAGTGCAATGCACTTAAAGTGAGAC
>OMNZ01019013.1:3201-16542 GCA_900303255.1 Lesueurigobius sanzi | reverse complement strand
CTTCACAATTTCATAAAATTACAAGAAAGCAGATAAAATCAATCAATAAAACAAATATAATCATAAATTAATTACATTAAAAGTGAAGAGTGCAGATAAAATACTTTCAGTTGACATATGCACAGTTAAAAAGAACCGTTTTCAGCCTAGATTTAAACATTGCCAAATTGAAGCCTGTCTCACACCTTCTGGGAGACTGTTCCAGATTTTTGCTGCATAAAACTGAAACGCAGCCTCACCATGTTTAGTCCTGACTCTGGGAACCAGCAGGAGACCACTCCCTGAGGTCCATGTTTAGTCCTGACTCTGGGAACCAGCAGGAGACCACTCCCTGAGGTTCTCAGAGCCCGAGATGGTTCATATGGCACTAACATGTCAGAGATGTACTTTGGTGCTAGACCATGAAGAGACTTCATGGTCATTGCAGACTGAGCGACAGGAAGCCAGTGCAGAGATCTGAGCACTGGACTAATATGGTCGTATTTCCTGGTTCTAGTCAGGACTGGAGCAGCGGATGTACTGCAGCTGTTTTACAGCTGGTTTAGAGGCCAGTGAGCAGCCGTTACAGTAGTCCAACCTGCTGGAGACAAATGCATGGATCAGTCTCTCTAAGTCTGCTTTAGACACTATACTTTTGATTTTAGCAATGTTTTTAGATGGTAAAAAGCTGCTGATATTATTGATTTAACATGGCTGTTTAAGTTCAGGTCTGAGTCCATGATTACCCCTAGATTTCTAACCTGATTTTTAGGTTTTAGAGCGAGAGACTCGAGAGACTGATGACAATTTCTCTTTGCTTCTGTGGCCAAAGACGATAATTTCAGTTTTGTCCTAGTTTGACAGTATGGGTAAGTTTGCTATTGATATTCAGATAGAAGGCACAACATGGTTAAAGCATCACGAAGCCTTGTAATCTGTTTCTGTCACATCTTGTCAAAATAATATGAAAAAAATCTTGTATTTGCAGAGCGGCTGTTCCTCTTGACCCTCCACGTCAGAACACGACGCAATGGGAGAAAGTGCAGTTCCTGTTTGAGGAGCTTGGAAGTAGCCGTAAGTTGCGCACTTCCATATTTGAAAGATTGTTATTGATATTTTTTCTGTTTAGATTTTATCCAGCTAGGTTGAGTGCACGCCGACACTAATGCTAATGCTAATGAAGGATCACGGCCAATCTTGGGCCCCTAACAGTCCTCTGGTCTTTTGCCATGTGAGGATCAAGGAGGAAGTTGAACCATCTGGCTCTCTCCGCGAGTGTGGACCCCTACACGCTCTCCCTAACCTCCTCCAGTCTGTGCCCGGGGAGAGAGCTTTGCCACAGAGGGAGGGGGGGGGGACGTCCGCCTCATGCCTTAGCTAGCTCCACATCCCTCACACTCCAGATGGGAGGTTAATTGCGTAAAGGGAAAGGCACTTTTGGCACCTAACCCCGCTGACTGCTCTTTTACCATTGTTCATTAAGGCCACTACATCTTTAATGGCTCTAGTGTTTCATTTGTTACTGCGTTTTAGCAATGCCTCAATGCCTTTTACATTAGCAGCCCGTACGCCAGCTATTATAGTTATGGTTGAAATATAGAGCTTAAATGGAGTGCAACTGTTGGTGAAAATGGACACTTGTAGTTTGTTAAGTACACTCATAAACATGGCTGACACTGGCGCACTGTATGTTCAGACGTCACTGTGTTCAAGATCATTTTGATAGAAGAGAAGAATAAGACGCCACAAGGCTTTTTCACAATATTTGTTTGAGAATGGTAATATGTGTGGATAGTAATATGTCTAAGGCCATACTTTTTTGTATTCCTTTGAACAAGAGAAGCCGCGATGATTAAATATTGAGGGAGTATATTTTGCGATGTCCTCTGCCAACCCTTTGGTGATGTTGTCGTTCCACAGAAGTCGGCTGCTATGACTAACGGATCCCTTTAAAAACACATCTCGGTAAAAGGTCCATGTTTGCGCACAAGCCTGAAGGTTTATATGCAGCCAAGATAAGAGCTTCCTTATGCCTTAGCTAGCAACGAGGAGTACGGATGTGGCTTATTGATAATACACGATATTCTCTGTTTAAGTCCCGGAAAATCTGCCCCAGAATCCAAAAAGGAGAGAGAGACTTTCGTTTATGAGTAGAACGCATCATGCAGCGCTAGTTTATTATCTGTTCTCGGTTAAAAAACAGCAGAAACATATGCTTACAATGTGGGAAGAAGACAAAACTGTACTTGGGTAATTCAAATTAATACAAATTACAGGTAAAAAACAATAATTTTGTGCCTTTTTTCAACTTGTAATGAGTGCAAGTATTACATGCTCCAGATAATCACTTAATATTCTCAATCAAGCGGTGCTGTCAAGGATAAAGGAGAAAGGCGTGATGCTGACAGGCGGGCTGAGCATGCTGTTGTGACTACAGGGAGGAGCAGGACATCGTTGGGGTTTTTAAAGGGGGCGAGTGTGGCTTTTTGCGTGGAGCTCTATGACAGGTGGGAACGACAGGGGACGACGCCTATCAGTCTCTTCATCAATCCCCGTCTTCTGACTCCAACTCTGACAGCTGCCGTGACACCCACTGGTGCCCTTGCCTTATGGGTGGTCCACTCTCCACCTCAATCAAAGGCGACATGCATCACCGTTGGTACATGCAGACAGTGGAACATCCAGCTGTTAGAATATGGAGTTTGGGAAATGATGACAATCCCAGAGGACACTGAAGGGGTGCCGGCCGGGGATGGCAAAATACGGTTTCAGTATTTCAGGTTTAAGTGGCTTTTAAAAGTATCTCAGCAAGAATCGTCGAAACTCTTTAAAAATGTTATTATCCTGGCAAAAGGTCAGAAGGTTTAACTTGTACTGTATGTAACCAAACCACCCATCCATCCATCCATCTTCTTCCGCTTATCCGTTGCCGGGTCGCGGGGGCAGCAGTCCAAGGTGCCCGGATCACATTGCACCAGTCCCTTATGGCTCCTCCTGTGGGTGGTGGGTCCACGGGAGGACGGCCCCACGACGCTCTGGGCGACGTAGAAGGGCCTTGATGTCTCTCATAAGGGGCTTCTGAACCGCTCTTGGTCCATGTGGCGGCTCAAGGAGGGGGGTAACCAAACCATTTGATATGATTCGTAATAACTGCATATTATTTGAGCAAAACAAAATAAATTACATTAACAAACCAAATCAACCCCTTATATTCTGTTGGTGTGCTAAGGAACAAAGGAACAGTGGCCCTTTAGTGTTGGAGCTTTGAGTATCTCTCTCCACTGCGTTTTAAGTTGTACTTGACAATCAGCGTCACATCGATACTTTCCTAAATGAAAATAATAATATAAAGTGACCCTCTGAAACTTGAAGAGCTTGTGTGGCACTGGTGACATTTCTGTTGAATGAACAAACAGCTGGTGGATTTAGTGCCAAAGTGGGGCCTCGCAGGAGCTGAGCCGCAGCAGTCTTTGTCATGTGTGGTGTGTCTCTAATGTCTCCCTTGCCTCTCACCTGCAGATGGGCTACTTGCGCTGTCGTTCTCCATCAGCTCCTTGACCTTGATCGGCATGTTGGCCGTCATCACTTACACGGTGAGTTTGAACACGCTCTGACTTAATGTGAACCTGTGTCTCGAGTGTTGCAGCGTTGCGCGGTCATTAAGAAGACTGATCTCTAAATTATTCACTGGGGTGGTCTCCAAAAAAATCCTGCCTTTTTCATATTAGTTAGGGGTCTGAAGGTCAAGTCTCAAATTCCGCTTCTCCAAGTTATTCATCACAATTAATTCATTCTCATTCACCTTCATTTGCTGAGCAAGAAACTTTTCAGCACTATATGATCGCAACAAAACATTTCAAATTAAACTTTTGTGGAATTTTGTAGGATTTTGTTTTTGCTGATTATGGCCTATTGATGCCATATTTTGATCTAGTGATTACAGATGGAGACATACAGTAAGCCATTTGTTCTTACTAATGCCTAGTGCAAAAGCATCAGACTCTGCTGTCTTTTCACCTGAGCAGTCACTCTGTGACGCACTTGCAACTTGTTCTAACCAGCCGCTCTTTTGCTGCAAATGTATTTATAAGAAGCGGCCCCTCAGTCCATTTATATCTGCCTGTATTTTCATTCACTCAACATTGAGTCTTTTCTTTTTCTCACTTTTGATTAGTATTTTCAGTGTTTATCACTTGTTGATGCTGTCCCTTTTTCATTGCTGTTTTCTTGGAAAGTAGACTACATTTTTCTGAAGATGGAGGCTACTGGTGTGTGAGGAGCCTAAAAGATGAAGAAAAATAAGCCAAGCTGGAAAAGTGACTACTCACTGTTTACAATCCAAATCAGACAAATAAAACATACAATCTGAAATATTTTAAAATCTTAAATCTGTCCTACTGCAGCTTGTATGAAGTTGTTTTTTCTTTTCTGTGTTTTCTCACAACCACATTTAATGGACTTTAGACCAGTGTGGCCGTATGCAAGTTTTGCAAAACTACTGTGTGATTTATCCTGGTTTCTACGTGTTACTATTTAGGCTGATTAACTTAATGGAGTGTACGTAAAAGCCTCCATAAGTAACAGAGATTTCTGTAACTGCTGTAAATTTATTAGCAGTGTTTGTGCTACAAGCCCCCACACGCCTGTAATGTATATGCTTTATAGCACAGTGCACTTAAACCTAATAGGATTCAACACGTCTTTTAGAAAGTACTGTCCTTCTCTGCAAATGTAAGACTGAACCTCATACCCCCATAATACTATTACTCTATAGTGTGTTCAGATACAGCATGGAGCATTGGGTCCACTGAGGCAAGGGCTTTAGCTTCATTTAGCTCAGCATGCATAACGGCTCATGGCTCTGTCCCGCGTGGACCCCCTTCTTCCTCTGCTCTTAAATTTCCTCCATAAGATGCTGATGCTGAGCTGAGAAGATTAATGCCTGTTGATGGTATCGCAGCCTTGAGATTGACCTGGGAAATGAGGTCTCTCAGACAACCTCAGTAGACAGCCTGGCTGGTTTAGGATCTCAAAACTTGAATTTAACATTTTATTTGCTGATATCATTGACTTCGTTTTACCGTGATCACGATGCCTTCCCAGAGCAAAGCTAATCAAATTAAAGTGGCATGTTCTCTTCACTTAATATTATGCTCATTAAATTAACAAATAATAATTGAAGGAGGATTTCAATTAAATGTTAGAATTCATGCACACATGAATTCTAATATGAGGCTAAATAGTAGTTTCAGATTTTTTGTGAGTCACCTAGTGCACTCCACTTAATCTTAATTTTTATACCAACCTGTGAAAAAAAAGCTTTATTTTGAGGTGTTAAATATCTCCCTTTGGCTCCACTCTCATGAGCTGACTGAGACACACAGAGGGCCTTGTCTGTGATGCCTGTGTCCTCACACTTGTGCTGGTGCCCATTCCACAGTGACACGGTTTCTGTATTTATCAGGCAGGACCATCATCCCCTGATCCAATCTATTTCTAGCTACTATTATTGGCCACCAAGGGCTTTTTAACAACATTATGGAGCATAAATGATAATGCGGCTTGTGTGTATTTTTTAAATAGGGGACACCTGTGTTTCCTGCTTTATGTATTTCTCTCATGCACATGCACATTCGTGGGGGAGGGAAATGTTTCTCTAGGGATCTGGGACAGGTTTTCCTTTTATGAGTGTGTTTGATATTCGGGACATGCTCCGGCCTTAAGAGCTCCATGATTCATTGCAGAAGGCGACATTCGCCTGTAGCAAAGATCCACAGCAGAGACTAATAATAGTCTAGCCTGACTTGGGATCCCCAGCGACTTGCTTAATGCTATCTAACACTCAGAAACTAGTAAAAGTTGTTTCAGAAACATATTAAATATACGGTTTGATATATCTGCGCTTGGAAAATGAAGAAAGGGGCACTATCTTTTGACACTGCTCAAAGTGTCTTTTCACACAATTCTTCTCTGTAATATTTTGAACCTGTAAGTGTATCTGCAAGTTTGTGCGAGCAAGGTAGCTCTCGTTAAAAAGTAGCAGCTTTTTTTTAACCTTTTGTTATTTTAGCTTTTTGTTATTTTAGCACAAAAATACCCTTCTTTTTTTATTAACGTTCACACATTATTTCATTAGATTACCCACAATAAGATTTGGTGCAAAGCATACGTCTGCAATCTTTGTTGCTTTTTATTTTGCTGTGAAAATCAGAAATAGTTCTGAAAGGGCCCTTTCTTTTACTGATTCAGTGACTACAACGTTGATGGCTCTTTGATGCGTGCCCTCCTTTAACCCAGATTTCCCTCCCTCCAAAAATCCCCTTATAAAATTCAGCAAATCCTGGATAGAGGATAGTGCTGTCACATGGGGGCACTGTTAAGCTGTAAATTGCATCAGGCTGATATAAGGCAGTGATGTCCATACCAAATGGTGGCAGTAAACTGGAAGCTCAGCCCTGCACAATTAAAGATATCAACATTTGTATAACCCCCATATACTGTATACGCTTTTCTACCCTGTTTATTTGAAAGTCTGTATTGTTTAACATCGTCATTGGGGTCATGCCTGTGCGCTGGTGAGGAATAAGTGGGTGGGTTCTGTGGCTGTAACACATTAATGTATATGAATGCTATATTGCTGTTCTAGGCATACGGCATGTCGGTGCTGCCTTTGAATCTGATAAAGGGCACGCGCAGTGTTGCATACGAGCGCCTGGAGAACACCGAGGACATGGATGATGTGGAGCAGCAGATAGAAAACCTCAAATCCAAGGTGTGTGTGTGACTGCAGCGTACTTACTTTTTATACATTATAATTAATATAATCATTCTCGTGTCCAGTGATGCGTTTTACTGTACTTGTGCAGAACCGCTACCTTCCTTATCACTCTACCTGGCCTCGCAGTGCAGTTTGCTTGCAATTATAGATGGTTCAGAATGTTTCTATTCACAGGCTGAGCTGGAAAAGACATGTAGAAAAAGGATCATATCATTGGGATGTAGTTGCTAAAGGCAACCATCAAACCAAGTCTTACTTTCCTCTAGACCTACAGATAAATTGTTTGGATATTTCTGTACGACACATTACATTTTAATGTTCATTTAGTGTGTTTGTCTTCCCCCTGACAGTGCAAAGATGGCCGTCCTCTGTCCTCCCGAGACAGACGTAGCCTTCAGCAGCTGGAGGGGAAACTGCAAGTCCTTCAACGCAGAAGCAGACACCTAGAAATTGCAGAGAGAAACTGCTGCACCAAAGTGGGCAGTGCTCTCAGACCTTTCAAGGTGACTGTCCATTACCTGCTGGCTTCTGTCTGTGTGGCTTGTGGATACCAACAAATGTGGAACTAAACTTGACAATTCTCAACACGAGTTTCTTTTTAGTTTGCGCAGTAAGAGCTTTCCAAAACATCGACTATGTTAATAATCTCTATATTATTTTGTGAGTTATTTTGTACAGATTTTTAAACCTGCTCCAGATTTCCTTTCAGTTGTTCTAGTCATTCGCATATTTGCATCATAACTCCCTTGGGCGTCTCCGCAACTAATTTACTCTGAAGTCTCTCAGGGCGCTCTATCTCAGGTAGGATCTGGTGTGTCCCCAGAGATGGACTTGCCCAATCTTCAACTTGTCTTTGATTTTACTTTTTTTTTTAACCAGTAACTGGTGACAAGAATGGATTTGTCCAGGATTTTAACACAGTTGCACATAGCATTATTCTTTGATAACACTGCATGCAATGTCATTTTGTCTAATGTGTCCCAGGCTGAGCTGAGACTGTAAGGTCACTTAATGACTCTGAAATGACCTGTTTATACACTGCACTGCACATTTTATCATTGAGAACATTTTGCATAGTTTAATGTCACCAATTCTATAATTCCGTTTAATGATAAATAATGGTATGTCACCTCATGGGTGCTGAAGCGGCCCCTGCCTGTTAAATCATAATTTTATGATTATGAGAGAAGTTAATTACATATTTCCGGTGTTATTTCTTAATCTTATTCAGGTATAAAACCACACAGCTTATCCGGGAGCCGTTCAAACAATTTAAATCACGGCCCGTTTTTCCTGTGAAACCTGGCGAATGGTTCAACAATTGTTATAGCTAATTTATTACATTAGGGTTTCTGTATCTTCACAAACAAAACAAAAGCAATGCTATAAATCAAGCTTGTCTGCGCTGAACACATCTCTGATAAGGACAGCATGAGTCCCACATCATTCTCCTAATTCACTTTTCTGCTGCCACAGCGATTCAATTTCCTTTTCCTTCAGTCTTTTACTGCACTGCAGGATTGCCCAAACATCGTGTACTTCTGTCTGTAATAGTTTGACTTTAACCAAAGCGTTACTGCTAATGCAATAATATTGCTCATATTTGACCCCAAAGTCAAATATGAGCAATAATGAGTTGGGAAATTTAGTTACTGTATATTTGGGCACCGGTCTAGTGCTAATCTAAATGATTGTTCTATCTCCAGACCAGAGCTACTGTTGCTTTCCATCCTGCTGCCAGGGAGGGAAATGACTTTTTGCCCTCAAAACATTTGCTGGTGAAGAAAATATGTATGGCTTCTCTTAAAAGCCGTGCACTGCCATCAGTCTGTCGCTGTCGCTTGGTTATTTTGTTGTGATGCGCTTTGCCATTTTGGCTGCCACAATTCTGCCTCGCTGGGTGCACCCTCCCTGCCGTCTGGGCTGTGCCTCTGCTTCCCTTTGTCACCTTAGGCACCAGTGCCAGATTTGTGGGCTGTGCCATATGGTCTCCCCTCGATGAAAGACGTGACAGCAAGGGTTTTGTTTCCTCAAAGCATAGATGATTTTAATATTAATTTCCTCTGTTTATTGCCGAACATTGTCTGGACCTAGAGCTATATGTTGTGACCACTCAATGTCAATATATTTCACATTATTTTATACAACACTTTGTATATTTTTCTTTCAGATTCTGCTTGGCATTTTCTTCATTCTAGTGGCATTGCTGTTTGTGGTTGCCTTGTTCATCTCAAAGTATGTGTCACACGGAAATCAGCGTAATATCATTTGCATTTGTATTTATTTGTATTTAAGCTCTTGTTGCTCTGTGTGGCAGTTTGGATAAAGCTCTCCACTCAGCAGGCATCAGCTCTGGGTTCGTAGTCTTTGGCACAAATCTCACCAACCCCCTGAACGAACTTCTGTTGGCCCTGCAGCCTGTGAGTACACTTCCATCTCCCTTCTGCAAATGGGGGCACTCTAGCCTGTTAGCCGCATACCAATGTACAGAAGCAGCAAACTTGCAATTCAAAAACGTCATATATTTCAAATCTGTAGCATATCTTTGTTAATAAAGTTTATACAGAAGTATAGATTCAGATCCACTTACTGTATTGAATGGATTCCTCTTTTGAAAGCAGTTACCAAGCACATGTTGAAAATATATTTTTAAAACTTCATGCCAAAGGTTTTGAATATTATCTCTAGCTTAGTATTCCAGGGGTGAATTTGAAGGAAAAATGATTGACATCTCGGAGCATTAAAGAATTCAGCATTGATTAAATGTCTGCTGAAGCATTAAAAGTTTGACCTTGGTGTTTTAAGAAATTAAGTGCACCACGCAAAGAATACAACAGAATATATTTTGGGTTACGCCAATGTAGTTCGCATTAAAAATGGAAACACAAAGATAATGTACAGTTAGCTGCGGGGAAAAAGCTGCAACACTTCACTTGTCATTGTAAGTACGTTCTGCATGCAAATTTTAAAATGAGTATCAAACAGAAATATTAAGATGGCTATTTACAGTTTTGCACAGCCAACTCAAAAGTGCGGTCTTTGCAAAGTAACTATTTTGGATATAGAAATCGAATTGACCCCGATCTCTAAATGACAGGTTTTCCCGTTGGATTACATCCTGATCACTGTCATCACCATGTACTTTGTGTTCACTTCTATGGCTGGGATCCGCAACATGGGGATCTGGTTCTTCTGGATTAGGGTAAGCGCAGCGTGCGATTTATTAATCTGCTGGATTGTTCAAACATGTGAATGGACTTTTCATTTGCTCCCGCAGCTTTACAAAATTAGACCAAACAAAACTCGACCTCAGGCCCTGCTCTTCCTGTGTATGATTCTTCTATTGATCGTGCTGCACACCAGCTACATGATCTACAGCCTGGCTCCTCAGTATGTCATGTATGGCAGCCAGAAGTATCTCGTACAGGTGAGTGTATATTATTTATACAACCTCATCTGTTTTGAATGACTAGCAATAAAATCCATAACAATTACATATATTAAAAGTTGTTGGAATTAGGGATGCATGAAACATTGTTGATTAATTGATTGATTCTTTTATTTTATAAGATACAGTTCAAACAATAATATAATATAAAGGGGTAAGCTTTGACTACTTTTACACTTCAGCTTACTCCTTTTGAGTCTTTATGTGTAAAGTTGAATTAATGATGTGGAAAGCTAACAAATTTGATAACAATTTGGTGTATTGTCCAGCTCTATTTGTGAATGTGCTTTTTACTCAATACAGTGTGTAGGTCAGATGCACTGTTCTTTGAAATCATTTTTCGACAGTTTGAAGTTCACTTGAAGCAAACCGCGCTGCCATCTTTGCCATATTAAGGGTTTACACGAGAGCAGGCTTCTTTATGTACTAGCATTGTAACTACTTCACCCTGTTATTGATGTATTTTGTTGAGAGGTGTGTACTGTGTTTTTTCCCCAGCTGCCCTCGGTGGATAATGCTACATTCAGCACCACGAGGATCTGTGATGCTGATGCGCCTGAGGGTAAGT
Organism: Lesueurigobius sanzi; assembly: GCA_900303255.1. Lineage (NCBI taxonomy): Eukaryota > Metazoa > Chordata > Actinopteri > Gobiiformes > Gobiidae > Lesueurigobius > Lesueurigobius sanzi. The sequence continues at coordinate 5,769 of OMNZ01019013.1, read as the reverse complement.
CTGTCACTGCTGCACAGTGAGGTAGCACCGGTCCAACAGTGATATGTTGAAAGAGCTTGCAACATAGGCTGTGAAAGATTTATTTTCACCAGTTGAGCCTCTATTGTGAAAATAATAAGAAAAGAACAATTGGAGGTTGTTTAATGTCTAATTAAGTTCTACAGTAAGTTAAGTTCTAGTGCTCTTAAGTGGCCACTTGCCGTCTCCATAACTTTGATGCAGAAGAAGAATTACATCTATGTGCGAAGACATTCAAGTGTGCTTTTGAAAAGAGATGTCCACAAAACACACTTTTATTATATTGTTACTTTCATGTTATTTTTAACCAATTATTTTTTCCCCCTTTTGCTCTGCCACACAACATATAAAACAAGCTCTTATTCCTTTTGTAGCCGTTACTTCAATCAAACAACCAACTTTTTAAACCCTCAAGAAATGGATAACACAACTTTTTCTTCCCCTTCCTCCCTCCGTTGATGCACAGTTAAGAATTTGATTAAAAATCTTAATGAAATGACACACAGAAAATGTACACACACAGCAACATTAGGATGATTATCTGCACCATGGCACCTGTTAGTGGCATGCATTTGGGAATAAGTGAACATTTTGTCCTCCATTTGTTCTATACGGGCTTGGTTAGAGCTGAGCAAGTTTGAAGTTATAGCGAGATGATGAGTCAGCACTTTCAAAACTACCATTTGTTGGGTCTTCCTGCAGTGGTCAGTATCTCACGAAAGTGTGGTCCAAAGACAGAACAGCGGGGAAAAGGCACATGGGGAGAGATGAGATGAAGTTGGGCACAGATTTACACAATGCAGTGCCACTAATGAAGGGAATTATGCTTCAATCAATCAATCAAACTGCACTTTTCTTACAAGAATGTAACACAAATCAGCTTACAACTTAATAATTCCCATTCCAAAAAACCCAGACCTCCACAAGTATACCCTCATATACACAAAAAAAAATCCTTCGCCTTCAATATCCCGACCTTGATAAGTATACCCTCATATACACAGAGAATCAATCCCCTTTGCGTACCCAAACCCTTGCTTATTATGTGTTATAACATAATAAGCAACAAAAGGTGAAAGTCAGACTGAGGAATGGTTTGTCACAAAGATGTAATGATGTGGCGAGCATTAAGAGAATTCACGTCAGAGCAGTTTATGGGGCATTACGGTCCTTTTCTGTGGAACTCACTCCCCAAAGAAATACGCACTGCTCCCTCCTGTATCATATTTTAAGTGCTGCATTTGCTGCTTACGTCATAACGTTCACTTGACATAATGCAAATCATTTGTATGTTGCCATGGACAACACGAAGGAAAACCACTTTCTTTAGAAGTGAAAACCCAAGATCCCATGCCGCTTAAAGGCCACATTCCGGTCTGTCCGCTGTGGGAGGTTACGCAGCCATGCCATTTGGTAGCACTTTCCCGCTGGCAGGAAAAAAAGTATGATCTTAAGGACCTCGAAACTCGCAAATAGACTTCACAAAGGAGCTGACCACACAGACCTCCAAGTGCTCTCCGAATACAGCCTGTTCATTTTACCGCTAGTCGCATATGTATTTCTGCTCGGTCTGCTCACCCCATTTATGCCAACTTGAACTCCCACCGCTCTGAAATTTCTCAACTTTGGTTTAAAGCATATTCTATCACTTGACTTGAAAGTTCCTTAAATAGATCATTTTATTAATGAACCAAGCTTAAATATTTCATAGCTTCTCAGAGACCGGTTTCAACCTGAGGAATTCTTAGGGCTACACAAGCGCGCACTGTCATATTATCCTTAACCATCAGTACATCTCACAGTACATCTTCTGGGATGGGGCTTTGATCATGTTATAGGGCCTAACTTGAGCGCTGGTACATTAACATCTTCTACCATCTGGTCTTGTCTGAGGAGTTTTTATGCCGCTATTCCTCCATGTTCAGGCGTAATAAATAATTTTTATCCCGCTCTCTCTCTTTTTTTGACTGACAATTTTATAATCATTAAGAATTTCTCCAATCCCACTTCAACATTCTACACAGGAATTTCTCAGACATATTGACAGATTTGATTTTATTTCAAGCTCGGTGTCTCCCATCAAAGATTTATCAGTCTTTGTGTCCCTTTTCTAATGATTTCTGCCTCATCACAGAAATGAACTGTCTCCGCTGGTGTTTATGGCTGCTGAGTAAATACCATCATCACATGAGCGCTGCTAGTTTTTGGCTGCACCATGTCCCTCGGCATTCTCACCAACAATGAAAATGGCCTGTATCTCTGGCTTAGTTTCTGTTACAAAACAAAGAACCCAGCATGATTACGTGGTTGGCAAAACTTGCTCTGATTCAACATTTCACTTCAACTTAATTTTCTCAAAATGCTCTGTTTGTGTAGGTTCTCAGTCATACAGGAGTTGTCCAACGTAGACAAAGATTCTTCAGTCTTCATCTGTACTCTGTAGTTGAAGTGTAGGACGTTTCGCTCTTCATCCAAAGAACTTTGTCAGCAGCACTGAGCAAACTTGGACTACAGAGTACAGATGAAGACTGAAGAATCTTTGCCTACAAT
>OMNZ01018992.1:34271-78413 GCA_900303255.1 Lesueurigobius sanzi | reverse complement strand
GACAAGACAAATCGGCTAGCGCCATAGCCACTACCTCGTTAGCTTAGAAATGACTACATCCATAGCCAGCCAGCAAGCCATGGATCCTGACACAATAAAACAGGAGTCTCCCGATGAATGTAAGTCGAGTTCTTCCCTCAACACATACTACGATTAAACTTTACTTGGAATTAGTGGTGGTTAATATAGTGAGTATAACAGGCTCGCAGTTGATCGTGTTATTAATCTATGCTTTTATATTTTTCTTCCCATAGGTGAAGCTGAAGATGTCAATCCAGTAGTTTTAATAGACACAGAACCGGGGCCTTCTAAACCCATATCAACCAAATACTATCCTTGCACTGTTTGTGGCAAGTTATTTGACAGACCTTCAAAACTCGTCAGGCATCAAGCTGTGCACATGAACGTGAAGGAACCAAAAATACTCTTCCAATGCCTCTCTTGTGATAAATCTTTCACTGAACTAGACAAACTCAAGACACATGAGCTCGTCCACACCAAGACAAATATACACCCTTGTCCAGACTGCACAAAGGTGTTTTACCGACCTTCAAAATTGGAGAGGCACAGGAAAACTCACCTCAACAAACCAAAGACGCCTCATCAGTGTTCTTTCTGCAGTAAAACATTTAGTAAACTAAACAAACTTGTGCGACATGAACGCGTGCACACAGGGGAGAGGCCCTTCACTTGTTCTGTCTGTCAAAAAGGTTTCACTGAGTCTGGCAAATGCAAAAGTCATGAAAAGATGCACGAGACAAAGCCAGAAAAATGTTACAAATGTGAAGTCTGTGACTGGGCTTTTGCAGAAGCTAAGGATCTGCGTCGCCATATCCGTTGCCACACAGGAGACAAGCCCTTTGAATGCATTGAGTGTGAAAAATGCTTTGCTCGGGCAGAAGGACTGAAAAGACACATGAGGAGTCACACAGGCGAACGGCCATTCACTTGTACAGTTTGTGAAAAAGGATTGGGCACCCGCCGTGACTTAAGAGATCACATGTTGACACACACAGGCGAGAAACCACACGTGTGTTCAGTGTGTGGTAAAGGTTTTGCTCAGGCAGGCAATATGAGAATACATGAACGGACTGTCCACTCGGAAAATCGCCAGTATAGCTGCAATGAATGTGGATCAACATTTAAAGAGTTCAGGACAATGAAAATGCATCAAAGGTTACACACTGGAGAAAAACCATATGCATGCTTACCATGCGGTGCTAGTTTTTATTGGAGCCACAATTTGAGCAGACACAATCGGTCAGATGCACATAAGAAAAAAATATCTGAGATTGGTGGTTTGTAAAGTGAATAAATGTGTAATTTGTATTTATTTTGTCATTTGCATTGTAAAAACATTTGGCAACAGTGTTTTTATGTTGCTTTTTTAAGAAAATGTGTCTCTTATTTTATGTAGTAGGATTCTTTATACTGCAATCATTATCTGTTTAAAATTACCAATGTAATTTTGTTGAACCGACTTGAAAGATAGTTTGTTTTAGACTGGACTGGGCTAGACTTTGTATGTGAAGACAATTTTTTTTAGGTTGTCAAAACATTTTAAAACTGTATTGTTCTGGATGTATATGTACATGAAATAATTTGAATCAGGTCCCCAGAAAGAATAGGAGCAGCTTTCTGCAGAGTTGGGGTTCCTCATAATAAACAAAACAAAACTGGACAGGTGAGCAGTCCAGAAAGGAGAAATGTGTGTACAGTATTTCCCACATGCATAAATCTCTAGGGGCATGCAGTGGTTTTGCTAGGGATATTTTTTGTCAGTCATTTTGAAGGACAGGGTTGTAAAAAAAATCTGTCCATGAGATAATTTTATCCTTCATTAATTAATCTCTTGTTATATACCTAGTACTATGTAAGAAAATGATCCAAATCTAAATATAATTTGTGAGCAGAATCATGAAACATGCATTTGGAAACTACATTGTGTTAAAACATGTTCGTAAAACTCTCAAAAGATGACGATAGCTTCATTTTCAATCCTTCAAAATGTTCTGTCAGAACTCGAAATATTCTGTCATTGACTGAGAATGTAACCTCTGGTTCCATGGATAATGGTTGTTGCGAATGAACAGCACTAAAGGGGGCGGTATTGCACATTTCTGTTTGCGATCTGCCGGTGAGTGGAGGCGAAGAAGAAGCTTAGAAGACTGGAGCTTTGAAGCGCAAATAAAATGCAATTGAGGAAATCATAGACCTATGAAGCTGTGAACAGGACAAAACAGCCCACTGTTTATACCGTTTCAGAACACCAGCGAAACGAGTTTCCCCTTATGATCAGCTAACCATTTGCAATCAGCTAAAGGTTAGCATATGCAGCTATGGACTGTAGCAGCACAACATGTAAACAGGAGTCTTCTGACGAATGTGAGTAGCTTTTGTGTAAATCGCCATATAGTCATTACAATAAAGTTAATGTACCTAGAAACTTGAATGTATATGTTTCTCGTTTTGTTTTAATTTATGAATCGTCAGTAGTTTTTTTTTTCTCAATTAAAAACCAAAAACGCGTTATGATGAGTGTGATAATGAATAACCAGGTTACTAATGATTTTAAGACAAGCCTCCCATCCTGATTTATTGTTTTCATAGAGTAATGTTTTTTTCTTCTTCCTCCCAATAGGTGATGCTGAAGAAGTCCATTCTATTGAGGTTTCATTAGATCCTGAGCCGGAGTCTTCCAAAGATATAAAATGTCATCCTTGCACCATTTGTGGCAAGTTATTTGACAGGCCTTCAAAGCTTGCCAGACATGGTAGTGTACACACAAAGAAACAAAAAATGCCATTATTCCAATGCAAATATTGTGATAAATCCTTCAAAAAACAGGACATGCTCATGCGACATGAGAACCGACACACCAGGACAAAAATACATCCTTGTCCAGTGTGTGAAAAAGTGTTTGACCGGCCTTCAAAGTTAGAGAGGCACAGTACATCTCACTTGAGGAAACCAAAGATGTCCCATCAGTGTTCTTTCTGTAGTAAAACATTTAATAAACTTTACCAACTTTTGCGACATGAACATACACACACTGGTGAGAGGCCGTTCACCTGCTCTGTCTGTGGTAAAGGCTTCATTGAATTAAGTAGATGCAAAAGTCATGAAAGAACGCATGAGACAAATCCGGAAAAACCCTACAAATGTGAAATCTGTGACCGGGCTTTCTTAGAAGCCAAAGAGCTGCGCCGTCATTTTCGTTGTCACACAGGAGAGAAGCCTTATAAATGCAGTGAGTGTGGAAAATGCTTCTCTCGAACAGATGAACTTTCAAAACACAGGAGGATCCACACAGGCGAACGACCTTACATATGCAATATTTGTAGCAGAGGCTTTCGCACCTGTGTACAGTTAAAAACTCATACGTTGACGCATTCTGGAGAAAAACCACATGCGTGTTCAGTGTGTGGAAAAACCTTTGCTCAGTCAAGTGGAATGAGAACACATGTAAAGACAGTACACTCCGAAAATCGCCGGTATAGCTGCAACGAATGTGGATCAACATTCAAAATGCACAGTGTAATGAAACGTCATCAAATAACTCACACCGGAGAAAAGCCATATGCATGCTTAACATGTGGCATGAGATTTTTTTGGAGCCAAGCCTTGAGGAGACATGAGAGAACAGATGCACACAAACGAAAGTTATCTGAGACTCTGGATTTGGATAGTACATCTGTGCAACAAGACGCATAGAGGTTATTAGATTTTATTCCAATATGGCAACAGCATTGCAACAGAAGCCAAATGAGTTGTTGTTATTTGCTCTGTTAGTCTGTCCTTGTCTTTGAATGTAGACGGTTCTGTTTAGAATGAAAAGAATGCATGTGAATACCCTCTATAATAGCCTATTTTATGTTGCACTCCTTGGAAACAGTGAGACATATTGTATGAATTTGCAGAGGCTTCTCTCAGAACGAAGCCATTTTGTATCTTTTCTTGTGTCTTAATCATGTTTTGGAATTTTACTGTAGTGTTTCGCCAGCGACTAATTGCTACAACTTGTCTATTCCTAGTATTGTACTGGGCAACTTAACACTCTTTGGATGTCAAGCTGGATTTTTTTTTTTCCCTCAGTGAGTAAGACTGTTGAGCCAAATCACAACATCAATGATTTGGACAGGGACCGATCAACTGGATTTCCTGTAGCAGAGCGGAAAAGGTTCTCTCCTGTCCTGCCATCAGCGAGAAGACTGTTAAATCCGGATCTGGTCCAGGTGCGTCTTTCTTCCAACCAAGTTCTGCCATGACCACCACCCTTAAATGACCCCTCCGTAACCTCACCAGATCTCTGTCCCACACCGTAACCAGAAACTCTTAAAGGTTAAATATTGTCTGATAAGTGTGTACTCAAATAGCCAAACTAGCAGTGTTGGCCAATGAATATTTGTGCGCGCATGGCTTATTGCACAAGTGCGTTGGAAAAAAGAATGAGGTGGTCCAGGTCCGTGAGTGAAAGATATCTTCCATCACGCGGTCAAGAAATGTAACTGCCTTGCCCTCCTTCCCCCTATTGTGTACATACTATTTTTGATATTGCTGTGTATAGTGTTATCCAATTGTGTGTGTGTCGTTTTTTGCACCAAGGGGCCTGTGTGCTTAATGTGGTATAATTGGCAATAAAGCTAAGTGAACAGAGCTATTTATCAGGTTTTTTTTTTTTTTAAATGGTCAGCTTCCTCTATAGCACCATGTCAGTGCACATGGTAGAGTGGGTCATCTCATGTTCGGAAGATTGAACGTTCAAATCCCAGCTTCCGCAAGTGCAGACTGTCAGGTCCATAGGCAAGACACTACAACCACCACCTGTGAAGTGTGTGAGTGTTTGGTGGTCAGTGGGTCCATTGGCCAAATGTGGCTATAATGATAGCTTACCACTATTGAGTATGGAATGAATGAGCCACCCCTTGTGTGAAGCGCTTTGGGTGAATTGTGTCATGTGAAACAATGTGCATTTTGATCAGCAATCTTCAGATTTGGCAGCCTTCCGTCCATCATCTATGATGCTCAATCGGTTGCGTTCACGTTATTCAATTCTATTTCAGTTGGAGGGCAGGTGTCAATACAACTCTATGAGAGAAAAAGAAAGGAAATTGACAATGTTGTATTTGATCATTATTTGGCAGTGATTGGATTCACAAACCTGCCATACTATTCTTATGGCTGAAAGTCCTTTGTTTTTTAATTTTGTCACCACTTCTGGACACTACAGTGGCGCAAGTAGTAGAGCGGGTCGTCTTGTAATCGGAGGGTTAGCGGTTCGATCCCCGCAGGTGTACACTGTTGTTGTGTCCTTGGGCAAAACACTTCACCCACCTTGCCTCCAGTGTCTGCGTACACTGGTGTGTGAATGGGTGAGTGGTTCCTTGATGTAAAGCGCTTTCAGTGCCTAAAGCAGGTAGAAAAGCGCTATATAAATGTGACCATTTACCTTTTACTTCTATGAAGAAATAATTAGACTTAAGTTCATATGTGCTGATGGAGAAGACTCTGAACTTTGTGACAGTTTTAATTTCATGATGATTGGCCCAGGAATTACACAAAATACCAATAAAGTAAGATCAGAAATCTGCATTTTGACAGTTACCATAATGGAAGTTTCAGCTGCCCTCCACCTCACCTGTAGAATGTTGTGAGGTCTAACTATCTGAAACCCCAAATTAATTTGAATTTGCTGAGGAATCAAGAAAGGAATAATGAAGGCTGTAAAAATAAAGCATTGCAAAAAATAAAACATAAAACAAGAATGAATGAATAAATAAATGAATGCAGACAGAAAATATTAATAATAAAGATTTATTTTGGGGTAAATTTAAGCAGAAATATATCTTAATAATTATTTGCCAATGTGGACATTTATTTATTTTGGCAGTTTTAGTCCTCCAGGAAAGAGCAGGAAAGGAAAGAAACGGAGATCGTGATGTAGTGATCAGGACATTCACGTCGAGCTCAAAGATTTGGGGGGTTACATGAACCCTGCAGCAGCCACGGGATATGCGCCTATGAACTCACCAAATCCCCAACCCTTTGCGATCATAAATGAATCCTTTTTGGCCTCGGCGCTACTGTACACATATGAGTTGAAGCACTGTGGACCGCCCCCCTGCGTCGATGACGTCACTAAAGCGCGCTCAGATCCATGCTTCGCCCAGATCGGCTCTGAAGCCTCGATACAGAACTCAATATCACTAAATGAGATTTGCCGACCAATTATCACTCACTACATGAAACAGTTTTTTTTTTTAGTTTTTGGTGTAACCCGGTGAGGCGGACAAGAAGACAGACTGCTTGCACGTTAGCCAATTAGCTTTACTGCAGCCAGAGCCAGCCATGGGCCCCGATACAATAAAACAAGAACCGTTTGATGAATGTAAGTCCATTTTTTCTCCTTAAAACATACTCAAAACAATTATCCTGATATTGAGTTGCCTTCACTGTCTGTAGTGCATTTTTGTGGCTAGGCTATTAATGTTGTATGTTTCCCCCCCTACAGTTGATGCTCAAGAAGTTCATTCTGTTGATACTACAACAAAGACTGAGCCTGGGCCATCTAAACCCATATCAACCAAATGCCATCCTTGCACTGTTTGTGGCAAGTTATTTGACCGACCGTCAAGGCTCATGAGACACGAACCTGTGCACCTGAAGAAACCAAAAATACTCTTCCAATGCCAACATTGTGATAAATCTTTCAAAAAGCAGGACATTCTCAACCGGCATGAGATCAGACACACCAGGACTAACATACACCCCTGTCCAGACTGCACAAAAGTATTTTACAGGCCTTCAAAATTGGAGAGGCACAGGAAAACTCACCTTAAGAAACCAAAGATGCCTCATCAGTGTTCTTTCTGCAGCATGACATTTGGTAAACTCCACAAACTTGTGCGACATGAACATGTGCACACTGGGGAGAGGCCATTCACTTGCTCCATTTGTGGCAAAGGCTTCACTGAGTCTGGCAAATGCAAAAATCATGAAAGGACCCATGAGGCGAAGCCAGAAAAACGTTTCAAATGTGAAATCTGTGACTGGGCTTTTGTTGAAGCCAAAGATCTGCGCCGTCATTTTCGGTGCCACACAGGGGAGAAGCCTTTTGAATGCATTGAGTGTGAAAAGTGCTTTGCTCGGGCAGATCAGCTTAAAACACACTTGAGAGTCCACACAGGTGACCGTATACATCCAACATCAGGTTTTAATTCCCATGGACAGTTAGGAGACCTCATGTTGACACAGGAATAAATAGCATTCGCTTAAGCTTACCAAGATGAGAGTACATCTGTGAGCTGTCTATTCAATGATCAGCACAGTCTGACATGACATGTGGGGCAAGTTCATCTGCTCCTGGGTGCTAAGAAGTCTTAATATATTTTGATTTTTTGATCATGTGATGTAAAATGATGAAATTTGTGAATTTTTTTATGTGAATATCTATGACAACTGTAGTCTGTGGAAACTAATATATATGTATTTGAATGACGAGGCCTGCATATCATGTGATATTACCACTTTTTAACCTGACTGTACAAAAAGCTTTCAATACAATGTTGTTTTGTCTCCTGGATCATCTGTGTAAGGTTGTGTGCATCCAGACAACGAAATAAACATCAGAATTGTGCATGTGTTAATCTTCTATTTAATCTTCATTTAATCTTTTTTTTTTCTCTTTGTGGTACCCGGAAAACTTCACTGTATGAAGAGTTCAAGGACCAGCTACATTCCGAGTCGGCAGGGGGCAGTAGCACCTGCTTATTGTAGGAAGCAGAGTAAATGCTAAGCTACGGCAACATGGCAAGCAGAGGGTTATGCATCTAGCTAGTATACTGATTAAAAATGTTAGAAAGCCTATTTATTGACTACATAATGCAAAGCTGAGCTCTGCAATTTTCATTAAAACCTAGTTGCTAAAGATCCATTAGCTTGGCAATACTAGCTATCAAGCCATGGGCCCTACTGACACAAGTAACACAACAAAACAGGATCTTTCTGATGAATGTAAGTCAGGTTTTTTATTAGCCTAATTATCCTAAAACAGCTGTCCTTTGATCGTTGTTTGGAATTTGCATTGCTATAAAATGAGCCAAACGAGTAGCAAGTTATTTGAGTTAAGTACGGAATGTTGAGAGATCTAAATAGAAAATGAAAAGGACGCACTGTACATCTATTTGTGGTTTAATCACCATTAATGTTTTCCTTTTTGTTGACAACAGCGGCTGGTAGCACTCAGTTACATTTACTTACTTTAAATTAATCCATTTTTTCTGGGGGATACGTATAGCTATGTAAATCAGAATAAAAAATGTGCTTTCTTTGTCCTCAATTGCCAATTTCTGAATTTTTAGCATGGTTGCCATTGTTTCCAGTTGCATTCAGCAGTTAGAACAGCAGAAGGTGGGACAAATTCTTGTTACAGCTCGTAACAAGTTTTGCAAGGAAAGGAAAATACCTCACAAAAACTTACCCCACCATCAAAGCTCTAATGTGGTTAGTTTTTGTGCTGTATATTACTTTTCTTTACTGCCGTTCACATTGTTAACAACACTTTAATGCTAAACCAAGCAGCTGTAACAAGGATTTGTCCCACCGTCTGCTGTTCTAACTGCCGAATGCAATTCATAAACATTGTGGTGACAGCGCGTCATACACCAGTGTCAATGAGTGTGAATGGAAGAGTGGTGCCTTGATGTGGTGCTTTGACTTCCTAAATCAAGTAGAAAAGCACTATATAAATGTGACGGTTGGAGTGCATTGTCCGATAACCAAGAGGATGGCTGTTCGAATCCTGGCTTCCCCAGTTGCAGATAGTTTTTGTGTCCTTGGGCAAGACACTTCACCCACCATCTGTTTTGAATGACTGAGTGGCTGATGGTGGTTCGATGGGCTGATGACACAGGTTGACAGCTTTCCTCAGTCTACTACACCCAGGGCAGCTATGGAAAACATGGCTACATGAGACTAATGCATTAGTATTAGCATACATTTGAGACTGGGCTCAATAGTTACTACTAGTATTCAAGTAGTATTTTTTTCAGAGAATAAGAGAAGAGGGTGAGTGCATCAGGGTCTGGTGTACACAAGGACACAGAGACCTGTTTCTCTTCAGAACAGGGCTAGGAATAGCAATAGTGGATGCCGATGATCTAACTGAGCATAAAGCTTAGAGTGTGGAGTATAAGTAGTAGTCAAACAGCAAGAAGAATCTGAGGCACTCGTGTCTATGCAAAATAAAAGTCCTTTAATAACACTTGGATTAGCCTACGCGTTTCGACCCTTAGGTCTCCATCAGGGCATCATTCTTGCTAGTATTTTTTCACTCAGTACTTTTTGCTTTTACCCAAATAATTATTTGGATCTTTTTACTTGTACTTAAGTAAAATTATATTTTTGATATTCTATGCCTCCACTGGTTGTCAATGCACAATTATCTATTGGTATTTGGTAGTAACCAAAATGTCTCACTTTTTTTTTTACTCCCATAGCTGATGAAGATATTCATTCTATTGAGGTTTCAATAGAGACTGATCCAGGGCCTTCTAAATCCATATCAACCAAATGCCATCCTTGCAGTGTTTGTGGCAAGTTATTTGACAGACCGTCAAGACTCGCCAGACATGAAGCTGTGCACATGAAGAAACCCAAGACACTGTCCAAATGCCAATATTGCAGTAAATCTTTCAAAGAGCAGGATAAACTTAAGCGACATGAGGTCAGACACACCAGGACTAACCTACACCCTTGTCCAGACTGCACTAAAGTGTTTCACAGGCCTTCAAAGTTGGAGAGGCACCGGAAAACTCACCTGAAGAAACCAAAGACGCCTCATCAGTGTTCTTTCTGCAGCAAGACATTTCGTAAACTCCACCAACTAGTGCGGCATGAACGCGTGCACACCGGGGAGAGGCCGTTCACCTGCTCCGTCTGTGGCAAAGGATTCATTGAGCTTAGTGGGTGCAAAAATCATGAAAGGACGCATCAGCAGAATCCAGAAAAACCTCACAAATGTGCCCTCTGTAACATGGCATTCACTGAAGCTAAAGAGCTGCGTCGTCATTTTCGTTCCCACACAGGGGAGAAGCCTTATGAATGCAACGAGTGTGGAAAATGCTTTTCTCGAGCAGAAGGACTAAAAAGACACAAATTGAGTCACACGGGCGAGCGACCGTTCATATGCACTGTTTGTGAAAAAGGATTTTACTCTCGTCGGGATTTGAACGTTCACAAGTTGATCCACTCTGGAGAGAAGCCTCATGTCTGTCCTGTGTGTGGGAAATGTTTCTCACAACTGGGTAATATGAGAGAGCATGAACAGAACATGCACATTCAGACTCCCAAATACAGCTGTAACAAGTGCGACGAGGTGTTCACGCGATACAAGACATTCAGAAGGCACCAGCTCAAACATTCACCTGATGGAGAGTTTCTCTGTATCATTTGTAAATGCAAGTTTGGTGAAAGCGATTCTCTGAGAAAACACATGAGGGCGCTCCATCAAGGCCAATTAACAATGGAGTCATCTGAGGTCATGATGTCTCCTGAAGGATCCTCTGACAATCTAGTCAGTGAACTTTCAGACTGATTATTGTTATTTTTTACTGTTGCATTTGGCCTGTGTCTGAAAGGTTTTCCCTTTTCAGATAGTGAGTTTACCAAATATTGGACTTATTCACATGTGCATGTCATGTAATTATACGTGTTCTGTACATACTGTATTTGTCTTTTTATAATTGATGATACTTTGATCTGTTAATATTTGTTGCTTATCCAAAGTTTTAGGATGAATCTGGTGCAGTGGTTTCGCTAGGAATCATTTGTCATTTTGAAAGACAGGGTTGTAAAAAATCTGTCACGCTATTTTTATCCTTCTAATTAATCTCTCATTATATACCTAGTATTGTGTATGTAAGAAAACACCGATAAATGGGTGCAAAATTGTGTTAAAATGTGTGTAAAACTCAAAAGATGACGATAGCTTGATTTTCAATTCAATCCTTCAAGATGAAGGACAGCCTTCAAAATTGACAGAGAATTTCCAGTTAATGTAACCTCTGATCTGGTGGTACATAGTGGTGCTCAGTGTGGAACACCCATCTCACCATACAGTATGTACAGTAAGTAGTTTGTTGCATTTATTTCCTAGGATTTTTCTTTCTTTCCATTGTAGGTTCTCACTGAAGGCATTAAACTATGATGAACACATATGGAATCAGGTAGTAAACACAAAAGGGTGAAATAGATTTGTCAAAATGGGTGCATTATGCTTTGAACTGCTTTGCACACTTTTGGCATTTTGTCAATGAGCTTCATGATGTACTCACCAGTCACTTTGCAGGACAGTCTCTTGGCTGTTGAAAGCCATTTCAGGTCACTACCTTTGCTCATTGAGAAATGTCAAGAGTGTGCAAAGTTGTAATTAAAGCAAAGGGTGGCTATTTTGAAGAATATGAAATAGAAAACATGTTTAAATTTATTTTCCCTTATTCTTTCACTACATACTGTAATTCCATATGTGTTCATTCATAGTTTGATGCAGGGGTTCCCAAAGTGTGGCCTGGGGGCTAAATGCGGCACACAGACTAATTTTGGTTTCCCCTAAGGCTTCTTTCTGAGTTTGCACACATCACCGGAGATGGGATACTGTAAGTTTAATAATTCTGGACAATTATAACCTCAATACCTTACATTCGAGTGTGAGACAGAGCTGCTTGCTTCCAAATTAAATTAAAGTGGGTCTCCATGGTTAAAATCTCTGGTAAATGCACTCTATTGTATGTTTCACTGGCCACTGCCTCTGGCCCTTAATGTCATATACGTGTGGCCCCTGATTCAAAACGTTTGGACATGCACCCTTTGGTTTAATGCCTTCAGTGAGAATCTACAATGTAAATAGTGTTGAAAAAAAGAAAAGCAATACATAAAAATAGTGTCCAAGCTTTTGACTGGCAGTGTGAATCTCTCTTAACAACTTGTGCCTATGTCCTGTGTCCAAATGTGCAATCTGTGAAGCGGTGTTGTAATTTATGCAATAATTATGCACATAGTAACTAGTTATGCGTCTCTCTCTTATGACTATCAATGCGTTTCTGTCACCTACAACAGGGTGCAAATCTTGATTCATTTTTAAAAAGATATCACAAAACTGACTCTAAGCCTGTAGCCTCAGTAATTGAAACAAAATATGTGTTTGCCTTTTTTCTAAACGTGTTATTTTCTTTGAAGGTTAGCACAAAGAATATAACATTATCACTCTCACCTGTACGAGTGTTTCTGTACAAACAATTACTATCTGCTGCTCTACTATAGCAGTTACAAAAATCAAAATGCCTTAGCCATTCACGATGAGCTGTTAGTCAAGGGACGCAAGCAATGAACTCAGTCTAGGTTTGACTTTACCAAGACTCATCAAAATAAAAAAGTTGTATTAAAGGTGTGTCCCCTTTTTCACTCTCTCAATTAACTGTCAAGAAGAAGGTTTTTTAACTATTTGTTTGTTTGTTTTTATCTTATTTTATTTAGATAGGGACCATGTACAATTATAATGCATTATACCAGAGTGAGCCTTACATCTGTGGTCACAACATGACCAGAAACAGGACACTTAAACAGAATTCCACTGTTATTGAGGAACAGGGAGACTGGACTGTTTTACCCTGCAGTGTCCAGTGCGGGGAGACTTCCTCAAAAAGCCTGCAATCAATTATACTTTTGGTAAAATATAGAGCATGTGTAGCATGGGGCCACCTTGGCAGTGTGTACCTGTGGGGGTCCAGAATTTTGTGTTGCACCCCCAGTGCTGAAGTTGCATATAATCATAGAATAATAAAGTATTCTACAATTTTGGTTTGGGGTTTGCACAATAATTTGCACAAAATCTCATAATTCCTTCTGACCTGAACATGAAGAGTTAACAATATGACGGTAATACATAATTTCAAACACAGTGACAGCTCTTTTTAGGGGAGCGCTGGGGCAAGGGGAATTCAGCAAATGTGGAGGAAAAATGTCAATTCAGTGATAGTCTTCTATAGGTGATTATGGCCAACCCTGTAGGTGCTCAAATTGCACCTATATTCTATTGGTCCGCTATTAATAGGCCCCAATGAGAGAAGCATCTGGCAGCAGGCTCCACTATAGCTCCTTCTTGTACAATGTAGCCATATATTGATTAACGAAATATATGCTCTCCAAATTGTGTTAGATCAGCACATAAAGAAAAAGACAAAAACAGCTGAATTGGTTTGCAAAAAGTAATAATGTCTGTATGATTATGGTTACATTTGTATTCTCTATTACCTCAAAATATTAACTTTTTACCTCCGCAGTTCCAAAATATTCTCCTTTTGATTGCTCTTGTTACACCAGTGATTTGAACTGCTCTGAATTACGGCTGGCAGGCAGGGAGGCAGTGAGAAGGAGGGATTGAGAGTGGAAGAAAAATGGTGCCTTCCTGCGGATGTAGTCATGCCACCTCAGTGCCAGCCAGAGCGACCATCTGCCAGTCCAAGACACAGGCACACTCTGTCTACAGGGACAAATAGCAACACTCTAACTCTCCTCTCTGTTTGTCCCATCACAGAATGCCTTTATGGAGTCCTTCGCTTTCGTACTATGGACAGAAAGCGCTACAAAGACAAATAGCATTGGGGTCAGGCAGAGGTTGTCTGGAAAAGATATCATCGCAGAGCTTCATCTCAACCTCCAAAAGCAAGGGTGATTTAATTCTGAGCTATAGGGCGAGGATCCCATGTTAGGCTGTTGCCTGTGTAGTTAATATTGCAGGTGGTCCATATTATTGGCCAGGTTTCTAGATATACACTGTTGGACAGACATCACACACAGGTCTCTAATAAAATGCTGGATGAGGTGAGACAGAGAAGGTGAGAACATGGCCGTGTTCAAAGGAGAACAGAGCCAGCATGAAAGGGCTACCATGCAAGTAGGTTAGTACAATTGTCTGCTGCTTATTCCAACTATAATTTCAGGAGGCTAGAGGGGCAACTTCGACAGAAACTTTGCCTTACCTTACCGTACACATGGAGAGCTTATTGTGACATATTCTGTGAGTCAAACCCATGACATGCATCCATCTTCTCCCGCTTATCCGCTGCCGAGTCATGGAGGCGGCAGTCCAAGCTGCCCGGATCACACTGCACCAGTCCCTTATGGCTCCTCCTGCAGGTGGTGGGTCCACGGGAGGGCGGCCCCATGACGCTCCTTCACCTCTGGGTAAGGTAACCAGCCTTGATGGTCTACCCATGTACTACGTACTAACCCAATGATCATTCCTTGCAGAATATTCAAACATATGATAAATTGTTTTGTTTTACCTTCACAACAATTGCTTAGCTGTTAATTCAAGTCATTTAGCATCTGTTTGGAAATGATCATGCTTACATCATCTTTTCTTACTGTAATTTGTGACTTTATATCTTTAAGTACAGCACATTTAGAAGGCATCACAAAAAAGATCCTTCTAGCTTCCAGTGATCTGCTTACCTGATACCTTTTTTTTTTAGTACCAACAGTTTTTTGTTGCCCTTCCACGGTAACAGTGAATGCCTGAGAATGCATTTCCTCAAGTGTGTCACAGCAGATATGTGATATGCAGGTTCCGAGGCTATTCTTGTATCAGTTGCAACAGCGTGAACTAATAATAATAGTAATAATAATAATGCATTGGTTTTATATAGTGCTGGACAATCAAAGACACTTTACATTAGTCCATTCATGCACTCCACAATCAGTTTTGTAGCCATAGCTGCCCTGGGGTAGACTGACGGAAGTGTGGTTGCCAATTTGCACCATTGGCCCACAAACTGCCCATATACAGTTGTGGCCAAAAGTGTACATACCCTTTTAATCTTTTGGCCATTTTTGAAATCATAATGAAACAGACACCGCTCAAATGTCCCTGATCTAACGTTTACATGACCTTCAACAACTGCCAGGAAAGATTGTTCAGGAGCAAAGAAAAACTCACTTCAGCTGAAATACAGGACTCTGACACAATTGGATCAGGGACATTTGGCTAGTTTCTAGTTGAAAAGCATAAACATTTTTTTTTGACAATAAATGGCGTCACGCAACCATTAACCATGAGTGAAATAAAGGCTTTTGTGTTATCTTTCATATTCTATGAAATTCATACGTTACAAACCCTGACATTCTATTGGCCACAACTGTATGAAAATACCAACTATGATATGTCGTTTTACAAGCTTTGTCCGCTTCTCAATTTGCTACAGTGGACCATTATTCATTAATTCCTTACAATTGTTGGTAGTAAATTACTAATGTACCACAGCCAAATCTGCGCCCCCCCTGACCACCAATCACTCACCTCTGAGCCACTGCTGCTTACTATATAAAAAGCAGAACAAAGCCACTGATTAAAGCAAACCGGTGTGAGTACCACTCCTCTGAAAACATCACAGTGGTATGTCTTTAAAGTCATGTCAAAAATGTGCATTAAGTCAGAGGTAAACCTTTAAAAGATGCCTCACAACACATAAATATGCCGACACGCCTTTGCATGTGTGGTACAGACACACAATAGAGAAATGACAAAATGAAAGCTCTAATCTATTTCAATAAATCGTCACATCTGCTCCACTAAATTTCATCTTCAATACTGCTGAGCTGTGAAATTAAACTCGAGATGATTATAGTCTGCATATAATACAAAAGGGGCTAAATCACTTTAATGAACAGCTGGGTTATATAACAAGTCTTAAAGGCAGATATTGCTACAACACAGAGGCAGCCTATGAATTTGTAAATACAGTTTTAGACACTGAATGTTTTACAAATGTGTGAGCATCTGTAAGATTTGTAACAGTGGGCAATAAAACAACTTAATAAAATGACTCAAAGGAGCACTTATATTAAAACAATAGGCCTATAATAGGCCTATATTAGGTCAGTGTGTCACCAGGAGACAGTAGCACATGGACCATTGCCCAGAGTGCACCCCACAGGTGTTTTGGGACAGACTTTAGTGCCATGATTGGAAGATTCTTATGTGCTGTATTCAGTAAATGTGTTCTTAATCAGTTCACCTGAACCACCTCACAAAATACTTGTACATCTTTAAATCTGTGACCTGTGTCCATAGGTCCAATTTGGGCTAAATTATGTCTAAACTAGGTGTAAAACATGTCTAAACCAGAAAAAACATTTTTTTCCTGGTTTATTGAAGACTACGTCAACAGTGTCACAGAATCATGTTTCAGGGTTCCCACTGTACCTGGGAAAATTAATTTAAAATTACCTACCCCTTGACTAGTCATGGAAAGCACATGGAAAATGATTTTAAAAAAATGTCAAATGTCCTGGAAAAACATATTTTGTCCAAGAAAATATTTCTCCTCCCTTTGCTCTTCTATTTAACATGAATGTAAGCTATACATTGCTCACCGCCAGACTAAAAACTAGCTCATTCTGCTCCAGAACACAGGAAACATTTTCTTCTTGTTCAAAATGTTCCCAGGGGAGGACTCCCAAAACCCCCCATTTACCATGTTCCCAAAAAATCATATACTTGAATGTCTTCAGACCCAAAAGCTACAGGCTTTAGCTATCACTAGATCGCATCCACAGGGGGTGCTGGTGAGTGAGGAGGGCAGAGAGGACCCAGAAATATGTAATCATAATGTTTTTGTGTATATTTTTGCCCTTTTTTTGGCATGGAAAATCTTGGAAATTACCTGGCAAATATTTTCAAGTAAAGAGTGAGAACCCTGTGTTTGCTGTAGTAGAAGTTCATGACAAATCCAACTAGTTCAGCAACAACTATAGAAGTTGGCCACAATTGGACCAATTGAGTCCATTGTTGCTGCTACTGTATATGGTTGCTTAATTGGGCGGTTTGATTTTGGAGGGGAAAAAAAGTTGTCTTCCTTATGGCTTATGGTGATTTGTCTCTTTGTTATGACTGTTCTAATTCTCAAGTGTTCCAGATTGCTTATTGAAAGAGAGGTAGTCAGCTGTCAAACTTGTTATCCACACTCCCATGTGCGCGAGGAGGAGGAGGGAGGGAGGGCACGGAGGCAGCGCGGGGAGGCAGACATACCCCACACAAACAGCGCGCTATTACAGCTATGAGGAAGTACCGCTGACTGTAACAGCATCTGAACCAGGGAAGAACGAGGGGGAGACGAATGAAACCCAGACTGAATCGGTATTTTACAGGGTAGTGTTGTTATTATGTGCCTTAAGGAGTCGTGTACTCGCAGTGGTTGGTAGTGTTATGGGGAGAAAAGCTGATGCGAAAAGGCAAGAGGAGGCGGGCTAGACAGTCTGGCGGACAGGTGCAACTCCGCTGTCTCTCAATCCGATAAACCAACGCAGAGCCATGGATCCGCGAAAAGAAAACAAGGTGAGGACACAGCCAATGAAGCCGAACAAGCGCAAAGAGAAGAAACAAAAAAACGGGAGGTTTATACGAAGGAAATCTCTGCGCTCGCTGGGCAATTTCATGGGAAGGATTCTTAAAACTTTGGGCACTTTAGCGCACTTTGGAGATCACGCTGACACGCGGGAGGCTGAGGATGACGACGGCGGTTTTGGACAAAGCGGGACGGGGGGATTCAAGGACAAGGACCCGCACGCTTCTTCCAGGGAGTGTAATAATTTGGTGAAGACTAAAAGCAGCGCGGCTCTGTCCTCGACAACATCTCAGGGCTCCGTCAAAGAGCGCCTCTCGCTGTGCTACGGCGACAAGACCCCGGGGGTGCTTGGGCTCAAAAACCACGGTAACACCTGCTTCATGAACGCCGTGGTCCAGTGCCTTAGCAACACCGACCTGCTGGCGGAGTACCTCGGGCTGGAGCAGTACAGGACGGACGTGGGGAGCCAGAGGAGTGTGGACAGGGAGGGGAACGTGGTGGAGGACCATTGGAGCGCACGGGACGCGCGGGGAGAGGTAACCGAGCAGCTGGCCTCTCTGGTCCGGGCGCTGTGGACGCTGGAGTACACCCCGCAGTTGTCAGTGGAGTTCAAGGTGAGAGTGGGGAGGTGTTGCTTGGATTGGGGGCTTTATTGCATCACATATTGAAATTATCTATTGTTGTCTGGACAAGCCAGCAACCAGGCCTGTGTTCGGATGGGCTGGCTGTTTGTTTGCTTCAAAACAGAAAGTTATGGATAGATACCCAAGTTTTACACCCCTCCATCCACACTATAACCTATAGCATAACACTTGGTTTGTTTAACCCTCACAAGCAAGCATTTTAGGCACACTATTCTTGAATCTACTTTTATACGCCTTCTATACAGTACAAGTCCAAGCCTTTAAAAGATGTATTGCTCATTACAGTGACTTGATGTGGTCACTTGATTATTTGACAATTGGCCAATGACCTTAAGAAAAATGTATGTAGGCAAAGGGCAAAGGCTAGTTGTGTAGAATATATTGTTAAAAGTTACTTAAACTCAAATAAGACTGCTCAAACAAAGTAAGAAACTTCAGCTACAGCAAAACTTGCTTTTGTGAGAAGTTTCGGTTTGTTTGGTTACTGATTACATTCAGGATTGTGTGACTCACATGTCCAACAGTCCAGCACTTTATGGTCCTGTGTTTATCTTCACTGATACAGCCTATGTTAGTATTGTCTTTCTGAATTCAACAAGTGGTCACACATATACTCTAGATCAACCAGGCATGTTCTGTTAAGTCTTTACCTGTGGGCTGTTTGGATTACAGTCAAGTGATCGCTTAGTAGCCATACCTGCTCCATTGCATCACTAGCCGTAAGAGGTTTGGAGCCAGAGGGTATGCAGCATGTGCAGCTGCTGGGGTGGTCTGCCGATACAGTGCAGTAGGTTAAGTTTGCAAGCCTTTAGAAAATATATTTCTATTTTATAATTTAGCAGTATGATACTAAAATATTAAAGGCCTTCTCTATTGATAAAAATGCTCTCCGATCATAAAGTTGCAACGGAAATTGTATAATAATAGTGTTAATTCACAAAAAACATAAACGATTGGCTGAGCTGGAAAGTAGAATGGTGCCGTATGATTTACAGTTGATGCTATTTTTTATTGGGCTGCACAATATATCGCAAAAAATATCATAATCACAATATTAGGTGATGCAGTATCCGTATCGCAAGAACAAGAAAATAACGCAAATTCACTTTTCAGTCTTCCAGCTGACTGATTTTTACATTATGTGCCAACACTCTCTAAAAGTGTTGGCACAAAACACTTGCACAAAGTGTTGCACAAAGTGGGGCCTGGGGGCCAAGTTCGGCCCTCCGAGCGGTTTCATTTGGCCCTCAAGATGGTGCTGAGATTGTAAGAAGAATCTACAGTGCAAAAACTAATCTAGACATAAGTTACATTTTCTTGAAAGAAGATAATTTGACCTTGTCTTGAGCAGGTAAATACACGTATCTGTCAAAGGAATAAGAAAATAAACATCTTATTGCACATAAAATAAAAGTAAATATCCTTTGCACTTAAAAATTAGGAAATACATTAAATTTTAATTGAAAAAAGAACAAAAAACTCTTTCTATTGTCTTTTTTTTTTACTTGGCGAGTTAGAATAGCTTGAAAAAAGGTGGAATATTCTTATATCCGGAAATTTACACTTCTCAAGATGTTATTTTTTGAAGTGTACTTTGATTAATTTGACTGAATAGATATTTACTAGATACTAAGGACACCTAAACAGTATGTCCTCCTCAGTACCACAGTTATTAAAGGGTATTTAATCTTAGATCGGGTTGAATTAGGTCTTTCTTCATGTACAGTATTGCGTTTGGCTCTTCGCTCACTAATGCTTTTCCATTTTGGCCCTCCGTGTAAAATACTTTGGGCACCTCTGCTCTAAAACCAAACATGCATGGAACTTATAAATGTTCAATTTTAGTTTAAACTTTCCTAATTTAGTACATTTTTTGGCCCTGGTTTGGTCCTAATTTAGCGTTTTTGAAGTCTTCTTTTGACACAATTTGCTGAGAAAGATATTACATGTGTCTGAATCGAATGGAACGGTTTATCCGAGTGTCGTAATAATATCGTTATCCCAAGTTTTTTTCAATATCGCGCAGCCCTACTACTTCATACATTGTTTCTTGTTTGTCGTTTGTCCTTCAATGCCCCTTGCTCCGTCACACCCAGTTGCACTGATAGAATATTCTCCGCTCATCCTGAGGTAGAAGCAGCTGAGAGGGAAGTGGATGTTTACTGTAGCAAGTGCTTTTAGCCCACAATAGATAGGACCCCCTGCTGCGGCGCCAATGACACTGAGCACTGAGGCAGAGTGCAGACGAGAGAAACACAGGGAGAGGACACATCATTGTAGCACGCCAAGCTATTGCCCCCCTCCGTCACTGTTACACCCCTACCCCCGCCACTGTACATTGTAATCAGACCATATAAAGCATCCAAATATTTGTGTATTTCTGTATAAAAAAATAGGCAATAAAAGTGTTAAAAATGAGAGGAAGAATTACCATTTTAGCTCGTCAACCTGTCAGCGATTTGGAGCAACCTCAGGCTTTTTAACTACACAATTCTTTCTTGTTTTTTAGCTGTAGATTTAACATCCACGCTTGGGTGCTTTTATTACGTTGAATGGTGGAGTTTTGAGGGTTCACCCTTTAGGCTCGCACAGTTGGTATATTATCAAAAGAAACAATACACTTTAACTTGAAAACTTACACCTAAATAAATAAATGCTTGGATTAAAGAGGTCTGCCGTTTAACCTCTTAAGCCCGTGGCTGTTTTTTTCTGAATTTGGTATACATATACTCTGGAAGGCTTTAACAGCTTGTAAAGTGTCTCAAATGTGTCTCAAATGTTCATATTGCTCTCATATTATATGAATGTCTATGTGGATATTGTAGATGTGAACATTTTCAAGAAAATCATAGTCTAGGCAGAATCCCATTGTAATAAATAATTTTGCACTTTTTGGCCAAAAAAAAAATCTAATTTGTAATATTTCAATGAAATTGAAAATTTTGGATCCTATTTATATATTTGGTCATGAAATACAGTTTTTTCAAGAAAAAAGTACACTTTTTTTGTGAACACATTTAAAAAAATAGATTGTCTCTAAAAGTGGCAAGTCCCCAAAAACGGGGACCTTAGGGCTTAAAAGGTTAAAATATTTCAAAACATGTTGCTGTTTTATTCTTTCAAGGTTTCAAGGTGAACTTTTGAGCACAAAATAAAAATAAAATCTGGCTCTATCCATTATTCTGTTGTTGGCAGTTTTTACATAAGATTAAAATAAACAAGGATTGTCTCTAAAAGTGGCAAGTTCCCAAAAATGGGGACGTTAGGGCTTAAGAGGTTAAGGAATGGCGAGTAAAGTAAGAATAGTAGTCCATGTTGACCCAAGTTGTTATCACACATATAAAAAGACAAAGAGGAGAGTACAATAATGTTGAAAATATAAGATATTGTAGTCAAAGTGAGTGTCAATACAACTTGACTTGACTTGAAAACTCCAGTCTGTGATGTTAAGACGTGTAGATCATGAGCAAATAGACCTTTAACTGTCAAAGTATTGTGAAAAGTTTATCACTCTTCTTTGGTTTATGTTGTTCACTCCATAAGTCACTAAATTCTATCTTGCCGCCGATTTGTTCAGCCTAAATTATATCATTGAACACTGAAAGGTCAAAGTCTCTTTGTCGTAGCTGCTTCATTACTCTTCTGATGTAGATGGAACCTGCTGGGAGGCAGCGTCTTTTTATTGCCAGCTTCCAAGACTTGCCTACACCCATTTAAGTTGATGACAGAGTTAGCTTCCTCTTTACTGCCCTGACTTAAAGGATTTAACAAAGTGACTACTTCTTCATCTCTTTTTTCTCGCACGCTTGGCAGGACACATCTCTGGGACCAGTGCGGCTCTGTGCTGTGGGAGGATGAGGCCTAGGGTGTTAAGTAGCCCTGCTTGTTTGGAGTGTGGGGAGTGATGCTGCACAGTGAGATGGATGCTTTGTTTATCTCTGTGCCTGTAGGAACACTCTGGGCCACACTCGGAGATGTAAAAAAGCATACATTGTGCATACGGGGGAGATGGAGCTATTTTATAATAAGCGCCACCTGGGCTGTGGATGCTGAATGTGCACAGTTTGCAATAGTTTATTCAGCATTTAAGTGAGAAAAAACATTTAGAGGCTATTGGATGAAAAAAGAATAAATTACTTGATCTAAATCTTAATCTCTTCTCATTGTGGGATATTTAGGAAGGAATAAACAAACACTGTATATTAAGTCCTGGAAAACAACATTTAAACAGCACTACGAAACTCAATCTTTTATGATATTTCTAAAACCTGTGTAGGTTCTCAGTCGTACAGGACTTGTCCATCGTAGGCAAAGATTCTTCAGTCTGCATCTCTACTCTGTAGTTGGAGTGTAGGACGTTTCGCTCTTCATCCAAAAAGCTTCGTCGGCAAATGAGCAGACTTGACACGCCCGTGGGTCTCTTAAGGAGAAATCAGTAGGAGGAGTTAAACTCTAAGTCCCACCCCTCTTGGTTGGATAAAGAGCGAAACGTCCTAGACTTCAACTACGGAGTACAGATGAAGACTGAAGAATCCTTGCATATTGTTGCTTGTCACTGCAATATTTTTATCTATTTTAGGAGACCTGAATGCCTGAGCTCAATGTCTTCATAAGATTGACACTGTGTATCATGCGTCTCTAAGGTTCCGTACTAACTGTAAAGCCTTGACTCATCATTGTGAATTGTGTTCTCGAGTGGGATGGCCTTTGGATGGACATTGACTACACTTTTGTTTATAAGGCTATCCTTGGACTACTGCCCTCTTACATCTGTAATTTAATCACACGGAGATGTGTTGATTCTTACCGTTTGCGTTCAAATGCCCATTTGTTGCTCTCTGTCCCATCTGCCTGCACAGAACTGGGTAAAAAGCTTTTGTTTACTCTGCTCCTTCTTTATGGAACGCGTTGGCAAAAAGCTGGAAATTAACTGAATTTATTTCATTGAATGCCTTTAAGTCCAGACTGAGAGCACCTGAGACATCCTCATTGACTTGTAACTGTTTTTTATAATCTGTAGTTTTATGTTTTGCTTTTGCTGCCTCTTGTCCAGGACTCCCTTGAAAAAGAGGTTCTTCTCAATGGGACTTTCCTGGTAAAAATTCTGAAATGTAAATGAACTAGTCCATATTTTCTCATATTTTCTCATATGTGACCGACTTAGTTACTTTTGAGTTATGCTGACACAACATATTTATGACCACAGCTGTGAATCACTGCATCGGCCAAGCCTTCACACATTTTTCCCAGCGTCATCTTTTTTTCTTACACATGTCAACCAAATCTCGCCTATTATTGAGCGTTATTGGCTGGGACTTTTGCTACATATTCAAAAACAAAACAAACTAAGCTCATAAAAAAGGACAAGGACACCAAGACTAGCTTAAACACAACCTGAGATGATAGGTGCCTTGTTTCTGGTTTGTTTGGGCAGCTGTTGAAAATTGCGTGGCCAAATGTTGCAGCCCGTAATGACAGAGTGTCTCCAGTGCCATCCTGCCACACCTGTAGGATGTCAATGAGTATAGCCCTTGTGTCTACCTTGAGGTCGTACCCTGTCATAATTTGTCAGTATCAGTCCTATGTCCACAGCTGAGAAATGCACCCAAGCCTGTTTGCCGGGCCGGGCCTCGAGAACAAAGTATTGTAAATGGGTTTTTTTGTGACGGAGAGAGAGAGAGAGAGAGAGAGGGCTGTGTTCCGTGTGTGTTTATAGTAAATTCCTGACCTAGCTGCCCTTAGAGCTAGCCCTGTTTACAGAGAGGGACTGCGGCTGGGATGGTTGAAGGTGCAGAGGGCATGAGAGTACGGTGATGTTTGTGACCCGTAAGTAAACAATTGCCATCGTTGACAGAGACTTAGGGCGTTTTCACACACGTTGGAGCGCCTTCTGGGCCGACCTGAGATCGCTCTAGTTGGAGCTACTTTTACTTCAGCTCTAGTTCAGTCGTGTTCACATACTCGGTCTGTGCGTCGCACTAAAGAGCTGCACCAGCGCCACGTGGCTAAAATCAGCTGTTCGCCGAACTCATCGCCATGACAACGAACACTGCCCTGTCAATACGTGACATGCGGGTGTGTGCCTACACGGGGATCATTTCTCTCTCTCGTACTGTGATCAGCCTGCCCGCTGATGAGACAGGACAAATGTGCTGTGTGTGAAAGAAATGTCCTTAAACGGGGAGCTTTAACTGTGTAAAGGAGAGAGAGATGGCCTCGATATGGTTTTGTGTTTGACTCATGTTCCAAACGTCTCGTCCTGCAGCGCAGTGCAGAAAGTATAGAATATTACGCAGTGGTGTAGTCTGGTGATGTACCCGGACATACTCCGTATAAGCACCACCAACTGAGCCATGTGTAGGGTATCAACCATTTGCTCCGTTTTACTTTTACGCTTTACCAGCATAAACTTTAAACACGCGAGTCTGCATCTCTTTCCTTTCTCGCTCTCTCTCTCCCTCTCTCTCTCTCTCCCTTTCTCTCTCCCTCGCTCGCGCTCTCAACCCGTACAGAGTTGTTGGAGACAGAGGGCAGATGAGCAGAGCCGCTCCTAAACGTAATTGACCCATTATGGCCAAAACGAAGGCAGCTTTGCAAACTTTAGTTTTCCTTTATAAACAGTCACGTGGCGAATCCACATAAGCGGAGAGGCTACGGCTACAGTCCCAAAAAGAAGAGTTGCTGCAAGTTTTTTTTTCCCTTTCCCTCTCACTTGGCACAAGGTGCGCATCGGCAGCAGAGACACAGGTTAATGGAGCTAAAACTCACAGTATAGCCTCCCACTTTAACAATGAAGACTACACCACTGTCTTCACTCAAAAAGCAGAATGAAACTAGTTCGGCCCGAGGTCGACCACATTCACACCACACCTGGGCCGGTGCAGAGTGCGGCTGAGACCGGTCTGAGACCAGCCGTTTCAGCCGCTCTGAGTGCGACTCTTTAGAGCGGTCTAAAGTGGTGCGGCTGGATTCACACAGACCTTATAGCGCCGCTCTCGGCTCGAAAGTCCCTTTGGGTCGACCTAACTAGTGGCAGTGTGAAAAAAACGCCCTTAATCTGTTTCCTTCACTTGCTCTTGGTCACCACTCGAATTGAACCTTTAGTTTAAAGCTTGAACACCACATTGTTTACATCACAGTTTCTGAACAGTTTCTTTTTTACTATTCACAGTGACAAATTGAACAAACAATAGTGTGTTCAAATCATAGACTGTATATAATAATGGACTAATTGCTGACCCTGGAAGTTCCTTGCTCTCATGGACTTAACATGTAAACTTTTTGGCTCCTCTTTAAGTCATTATTGGACACAGACTTGTAGGGCTGTGCAATTAATTGAATTTTGATCACGATTTCGATTCTTGGGTCAAACGATCTCCAAATTAATAACATCGAGTTGGAACGATTCAGAGAAGGAGGACACATCCAAGGCCATTCAATTTCAATGGAGTGATTAGTGATCGTTACCAAGACGCGATTACCTAGTTCATTTGGTGAATATTTTGTGATGCAAAGACTAAAAGCTGGCAGTGGATCCAGCAGGGTCCTGCGGGTGAACTATTAGCTACAGGCTAATAGGGCTAAAGGTGCTAACGAAGCTTCAGCTAGAAATAAAAGGTAAGACTGTTATTCTTCTCTCCTTCTGTTATATCACCAGTGGATGGTGTAACACACTCAGTGTTCAGTGTATGATACAGGGCACATCAGTATCATGGTTATAATACTGCAGACATGACATAAAGACTGAATTATAACTAAAGTGAACTGACACGATGAGTTTTTTGCCGACATGCCAAATAAATGCATTTTATTTTCAAACTCAAAAGGAATCGTTTGAAGAATTCAATCTTGACCAAAGAAATCGTGATTCTCATTTTCCCCAAAACCGAGCAGCCCTACAGACTTGTTCATTTCACTATTTTCATTGTTATTTTCGCCCTATTCTTAATAATAGATCTGGCTCCAAAAACCCAACCACACAGCTAGCATAGCTGAGCTTCGTTAGACCGCACTCATCGCTATGGGGGAAGCTAGGTCCAATATTATATACAGGTTCAAATACATAAAAATATAATTGTTCTTCTTCTTGATTTGTTTTGTTAAACTTATGACTAATTA
This sequence comes from Lesueurigobius sanzi, assembly GCA_900303255.1. Taxonomy (NCBI): domain Eukaryota; kingdom Metazoa; phylum Chordata; class Actinopteri; order Gobiiformes; family Gobiidae; genus Lesueurigobius; species Lesueurigobius sanzi. The sequence goes on along the minus strand of OMNZ01018992.1, from coordinate 52,249 downwards.
TTTATTTATTGTTTATTTGGTTGACAGTATTTGGCAGTATTTGAATTCCCCCTTACCTAATTGATTGTCTAATATTTTTTTTTACTCATGATAGTAATTATAATATCATAACTGATTGGCCCCACTTAAAATTGTAATGGCACTCTCCACAATACCTGGTTCAATTGGATTTATTCTGGTCCGAGACATAATAGGCAAGTTCTCCTTGAAAGCACCCACATAATGTCAGTAACAATGCACTGTAGTCTGAGAATCACATCCTCTGCCGTCTAGACTGATCAATAGTGTCTCCCTAAAGCAGTGCTCCCTCTACTTGAACCCTGACGCCCACCTCATCCCTCTACTTTAGCGTGAGCTGTTTGTTCAGCAAGCTCTCAAAAACCCACTGAAGAGTCAAGGTCAGAAACAATATTTACTCCAAAGTTTAACATCTCCTAGTAGTTACATCTCGGTGCCTGCTGCTGCTATTGTTTCAAAGTCTTTATATTGCAACGACAACTGTGTCCTTGTGTCGAAACGCGTTGGCGTGAATACATTTATGTTTTCACCGCGTAACTGCAGTCTCCATGTTAAGCTGGTGAATGACTGCTGCCTCGGCCCGAGCACACAACTTTAGAGTGACGGTGCAGGCTTATAGCGGCAAGAGTGGGATAGGTGTGGGCTCACAGTACAGCGCGGGACATTGCTGGAGCATGTAGGGGGTGGAAAATATATTATTTTTTAAATTTTAACTTCGGTAGAGTCCCTTTAAAAACCTGTTGAACATTTAGTCTATGTTTAAAAAACTATATATTTTGAAATATATAGTTTTTAATTTTGCACATGGTTCTTTTAGGATTATTTACCTGACTTCATGTATTTTTGCTGGATGTAATTACGCACTGCGGCTCATGAAAAGCAACGATTTACCTTGAGTCCAAAAATTCTCACGATTAACCTTGAGCTTTTACAATCACAATACAGTAATTGTAAAACCGGTTCATCTTGACATCCCTATTATTAAGTGTGATTTCTTTGTCTGAACACCATCCACTTTTAAATGCTGCTCGCCAGACAGAATCAAAGTCAGTCAGGATGGAATGGCATCTTACTTAGACCCTCCCCAGTGTAAATAACTTGTTAAAACGAGTTTCTTTTGCTCTCTCCGTGCATGGCTATGTCACATTCAGTTTTGAAATCTGTCACTTGCTTGCAGCCACTTCCTCACTTCACATTTTATGGGACAACTTTATGGTCTATTACCACTTCCCATCTGTCCGTCAGCCCGTTTCCCTGGCTGTCCCTGTGTTCTGGATTCAACGATGTTGATTGTTTTTGCCTGTTTTTTGTCAAACATCCTAGTTTCACACTTAAGAATGTGACGTTCATGACCAAATCTGATCTAAACGGATGATTTCCGTTGAAACTTGTCTCTCCACAGTAAGTTGCATTCACATGACGTCACACCGTTAAAATTGAGGTGGTGTGCAGATAGGAATTGTAATGTGGTAAGTGGGAACTATCTAAGTCGACTTGGTTTGACTAATATCTAAATTACTGGGCCTGTCCACATGAAACACAAACAAAATGTCTTTTCTTTCTGTACAGAGAATATTTTTTCGGTACCTGTTTTTCGGTACAAATTTATTTTTTCGATACTAGTAGTACCGTAATTTATTTTTCCGGTACCCAGCCCTATCCTTGAGTATATTTACACACTGCAATGCTGCAGTTGTATTGTGCTGATTTTAATGAGCTGGATACTTGACAGTATGACAGACGAGGACTGGGAGGTAGCCATCCACTGTGGTGTTAGTTTTCTTTTCATTTTGTCCGGCTGACTCATTGGCGCTGCCCTGTTGTAAATTAATTCTTGTCGCACCTGCCACTTTCTGCAGATATTTTGAATGAGTCTTTGTTGTGAGAGACTGGTGAGAAAAATCACATCTGAAAATAGACAGGATCTATCATGGGTCTGTCAAGTGTTGATGCTGGTTGTGAACCCATAGCTTAAGTGGTTTCAAAACACGTCTTTATGCATCATAGAGTACCTAAATATTTTACTGTAACATGATTTTTTTATTGGCCTTTTCGTCTTGTGGCTGAGTAGTTAAGTGTTCACCCTCAAACTTAAAGGTCGGCAGTAAGCATGCAGCTCCGATCCCTTGCCGTGTGTGATTGTGCCTTGATGTATGAGTAATTGATTGTTGGTAATTGGAGAGTTGATTTATCAGCATGAATGAATGAATAACGCAGAGCTATTTATTATTCATTGGTAATATTACTCACAGAATGACAAGTCTGTGTGTGAACCTTCTTTTCTTTTGTTTGCTCTCAACTAAATTTATAATATGAATAAACAAAGCTAATTTTTTCTGTGCTTTTCCTTAGAGCATAGTGGCGAAGTACGCCTCACAGTTCCGAGGGAATTCTCAGCACGACGCACTGGAATTCCTGCTCTGGCTCCTGGACAGTGTTCACGAGGACGCTAATCCCAGCCACAACAACAACAACAGCAGCAGCGGCAGCATCAAGGCCAAAAACAAGGTGAGCAACTGTCTATTTTCAGTTTGCCTAGATATTTATAGTTGAAACTTTTGGGAAAAAGAGTGTTCTTGATATATTATTCATACCAATAATTTAAAATACAAATCAATCCATAATTTACAACCGCATACTAGAAGTCACCCAATAGCTAAGTAAAGCTTATGAAAGAATGAGATGTGATTTATGCTTGTGACTGCAGGTAGAGTTTGGCAACTTGTAATTAGTGACTATAAACAATGATTTGTGAATGTGAATTACAGTTGTAATTAAGTTTACATACCTTTTTAATCTTTTGGCCATTTTTCATAGGATATGAATGATAACACAACAATCTTTTTTCCACTCATGGTTAGTGGTTGTGCGAAGCCATTTATTGCCAAAGAACTCTTTTGAAATCATAATGAAACAGAAACTACTCAAATGTCCCTGATCTAACGTTTACATGACCTTCAACAACTGCCAGAGAAATTGTTCAGGAGCAAAGAAAAACTGACTTCAGCTGAAATACAGGACTCTCTGTAGCTGTTGTCATAGTAACGATAAACAAATGTCTAACTGTTGTTGGAAATTGTGGGGAAGCTGGCCAACGTGGTCAAAATGGGAGGCAGACAACACCAAAAAGTAGCTCTTACCAGACAGACTTTATTATAATCGTTCCATGCACAGATATGGAAGCCCCCTAAGTGGCATCACAGGCAGCTTTTGTACCCTCCCTGATTGGAAGGGACCGCCCACTAGAAGGTGCCATTGGCCAAGTCTTTTACAATTTCCTTAAAACTTCACCAAAATAATGAAACAAAAAATAAACCAAGAATACATACAAAAGGAAACTTAAAGAACTAAACTCAAAACCAGTTCTGCCCTCCCACATGGTTTGGCCCAAGCTTTCAAAATGGCGGACATAGGACACGCTTCCTCTTTGTCTCAGACCATGTGGTGCAGGTAATGAAAAAAATAAAACTATTAAACTACAAGTGTGTGATAATGAAAACAATAAACCCAGTACAGTTATTGATTGAATTGACATTGCAAATAAAACAAAACATGAAAATAACGAAAGTGTCCAAATTAAAACACTGGGACAAACCCACTTTGTCACAGAAATATCAGATAAAACCTTATTTTTTTGTCTCAAATGTCATTCCTCTTGTTCTTGCTCCTTAAGAAACACCAGAATGACATTTTTTTGTTGTAGTTTTACACTTATAATCACTAGTAGTTTTAGTTTAATCTTATGTCAGGGTTTCCATGCGGCATTAAAAAGCATTAAAAGTCATTAAATGAATTATGTCAAAAATATGGCCTTAAATGTCACTAAAAAACATTAAGTAGAATTCAAACTGGCATTAAATCAAAAGTTCTTGGAAAATAAGGACATTGCTCAACTCATTTTATAGCATAAGTTTGTCTAAAATACAAAAATTGGGATCCAGACTGGAGTTTTGGCAGAAATCATACTGTATTTTTGGTCAAAAGTTGTCCGTTGTATCGAATTTTCTATTGAATATGGAAATTAATATTAAATATGTACTGATTTGTGGCGTTTGTAGCATTAAAAATGTTGTATTTGGGCATTAAAATGGCATTAAAAAGCATGAAATTTGACTTGCCGCTACCTGTATAAACCCTGTATTTCTCTTGCTCACTTCCTGCCTCCAGCTGATGTCATGATGATGTAAGCAGCGAAGGGCTCTATGTTATTTCATTTGACCATCATATCTGGGGGCACACGTAATGCTAATGAAATGTATATTTAAAAGTTGCATGTACAGCTACTTAATTGTACTGCATAGACTTTGTGACCTTGCCGTGTGCGGATACATATTACTGTAAAGCAGATGGAGCTCAAATATGTCCTCATCTCCTGCCTGTGTGTGTGCGAGAGAAGTGAGAAGTGAGATGATCTTCTCCAACACAACCTTGTTCCTGGACCGGAGCCAGATCTGGATGTGAACGGAGTGGGAGGCAGTGAAGGGCAGACACATCATGAGTGAACTGATGACTTTTATCAGCGCTAGAGTTTGACATCGACACCCACACACTGACACCGAGTGTAAAATAGGCTTTTGATAGATGCACTTACTACATTGGCACGGAAAGCTGTGAAGTGCCAAGTGCGAGATGTATTAGCAAGATGAGCGTGACCCTATAATGAAATTACTGGAAATATTTTGAATTGAGCCATGAATCTCTATTTTTACTATAGCCGATTTGCAAGTTGACTTCACCTCACCTAAACCTTATTTATTTTGTATTTTTTGTTGCCTTTGCTCTTAAGCCAAAGCCCAGGGTATAATCGAGCAAATCTGCTGAGGTAGTTTGGGGATAAATGCTCTTCCTTTTGAGCCTTTAATTTCAAAATGAATCATTGAACATTTACTGGTTCATCGTGGATTCAGTTGTTGACATGAGGACACACATACACACACATGAGGAGTCCCACCACAGATCATGGCATGAGAGAAAGTTTTTTTTGAGCCACGCCTCCTCAGACTCAGAAAGACTAAAAATCTGTCTAAAAAACCTCTAATGTGTGACCAGCTTAACTCTGCAACTTAAGTGGAATTCACCTGTAACCAAGACTATTTAACAAAAATACTCCAGTTTCGTCTTTATTCGATGCTATAGTATATACTGTACCTTAATGTTTGGAGAGTGTGTTCAACATTTTTACAAGAAACAAAATCATCATGCATGTAGAAATGTAGAAATGTAGAAATCTTTTGGGAAGCTACATAGAAAGGGTTGGCGAGCTACAGGTAGCTCCCGAGCTACTGGTTGGAGATCCCTGACTTAGATGAACCGTCTCATTCAATTCAGACACATGTAATATCTTTTTGTCAAAAGAAAACACTCCAAAACACAAAATCAGAACCAAACCAAGGCCAAAAAATGAACTACATTAGGAAAGTTATTACTAAAACTGAACTTCTGCACATTTATTAGTTCCATGCATGTTTAGTTTTAGAGAGTGTTGGCAAAAAAATGTAAAAATCTCAGTCAGATGGAAGACTTGAGTGAATTTGCGATATTTTGTGCAGCCCTAATCAAAATTACTATTAAAAAGTCTAGTTCTAGTTACTTGGCTGCGCAATATGAGAAAAAAGTTTGATATTTGATTTTGATATATAAGTGTAATGAATATGTCCATTTTTCCTAAACCAAAACAAAGCTAAAAATGGAACTAAATTAGGAAAATAAATGACTAAAACAGAGCTTTTGCACATATTACCTGCTTCTTTTTAAAGGAAAAATCTTAGTCATATATGGATATTGCTTAGTCTAACCTTGCAATTTAGTGATATATATAGTGCAGCCCTATTAGTTAGCTATTTATTGCCCCTGAAATTCTTTGCCATGACCTCAATTGTCAACGGATCTCGGCCTCTTGTCTTTGTTGTGCCGCGCAAACGCTCCTCAGACAATAAAGACGACATTTGGGCCACTTCCTCCTCACCGCTCTCTGATAAAAGTGCTTATCTGCTGCATTAAGTCACAGCATGTCCCCACAATATCTCGGAGTGAGACGATAATTAAAGTCACACAGAAGGGCAGAGGGAGAGGCGGCTGAGAGCTGATCCGAAATCTGAGCCGCGTAGTGTTTGGAGCTGAGCTGAACAGGAAAGTGCCTTTGATTGCTCTGTCTGTCACTGGGTTCTGCTGAGCCCGCACAAACGTAGCAACGTCAACGCTGTCGAGCTCATGCCGGTTTTAGACAGTTTTCTTGAACTGTGGAAATGTTCTTTATGGTTCTACAGGAATTTGTTTTCATGACTATTTTTTTTTTTTTACTTATTCCCTCTGGTGCCATGTTTTGTGTAGCACAAAGAAAAGCTGAACTTTTTTGAATCTAGGCAGACTAGGATTTAGTTGTGTAGTTTCATGGTTTATTTTTACAACACAAGTAAATTTCTTTCCTGTTTCGCAATAAAGTTGAATATTTAATAACCTTGTCTCAGTTTTAACTATAAATAGCCAGCGCAATGATGGCAATGATGGATTTGTCTTTGGCTCACATTCACATCCTCAATACAATACAACCACACAAATACATGATTATGGGTCCTTAATAATGGCGATGATAAAATCAAATCAGTTCATTGCAGGCACAACAGCGGATGTGCGGTGGCGCAAGTAGTAGAGCGGGTCGTCTTGTAATCGGAGGGTTAGCGGTTCGATCCCCGCAGGTGTACACTGTCGTTGTGTCCTTGGGCAAGACACTTCACACACCTTGCCTCCAGTGTCTGTGTACACTGGTGTATGAATGAGAGTGTGAATGGGTGAGTGGTTCCTTGATGTAAAGCGCTTTGAGTGCCTAAAGCAGGTAGAAAAGTGCTATATAAATGTGACCATTTACCATTTATCAGGACATTTACATTATATTGACTATGTAAATACAAAGACACGCCTTCTAAACTTCCATATATGGGCATGACAAAAGCATATGAGGCAATACTCATTTACATTTACTCAAGTATATGTAAGTAACTTTTTGAAGAAGCTATACTTTTTGGAGTAATTTTATCACACAGTACTTTTACTTCTACCTTTAAATTTTTCTTTTTTTTTAAATAACGTTACTCTTATTGTAAATAGCCAACTCTAAAGTTCCCTCCTCTGAGCATGACACATGTGACTCATTAGTGGCTACTAATGAGCTGCAGCAGTCACCTGTGAAAGTCTGATTCAGACTAACTATCTCTGCTCTATACCACCATTGATCACATTTATTCACTCAAAAAATAATATATTTTTTTGATTTTCTGTGTGTAAGAGTGCTCCTGACTGTTCTTCCAGAAGAACTCAGCTAAGAATAAATTTTGTGAATGCCAAAAAGTTCTTAAGTCAGCCTTAAGAACAAATTTGTGCGTAAGTTTGTTTCATGAATGAGGCCCATTGAACTTTATAACATTTTTTGTTTCATGTGGATTGACCCAGGAATTACAGTGAAATTACGCAGCAATAACCTGAGACTAGAAATCTGCACTTTGACAGTTACCATAGTCTCTATAGTATTTTCAGGTGCCCTCCCACTTCAATTTTGAACAGTAGACTCTTTGCAATGTTGTGATGTCACATGAAAACAACCTATTTCTTGCTAACATTGTATGACATTGTTTTCCTCCCTGTGTGGTACTATAGACTTCAGGCTGCTATAGTGCGTAACCACTGAGCTCACTTGAGGCTCTTTGTGAAGTCACTCCAGAATAACAACAATGCATCACTTTTTTTTTAAACAAAACAAGCATGAGTTCATAAGTTGAACAGTCATTCAATTATAATAACCTCACCTCACAGCAATGACATGCTGCTTGTAAGAGTTGGTCCTTACATTCTGTGTACATTGACAGTTCTGACAGCCCCCTGGCGTTGTGCGTTGTTTGCTCCTTCCTTATTTATTCATGGTTTGTTGTGTGCATTGTGCTTCCAGTACAAACAGTGTTTGTTGGTTGTGATGCTGAGTTAATGCTGAATTGTTTAGTGAGATTATGTTGTTGAGAGTGGCATTATGGCGATTATTGTAGATGTCTGTTTAGCTCATCGTTGGGTACGCTGATGAAGTATTAAACGAATAACGGGTAATTGGTTTCCATGGCACCTGTGAGTGGGTGATGAAGATTAGGTAGTGAAGGAATACCGGTTTAATGGTTCAGTTTATGAATGCATGTCGTTATTAGACATCTTCTTTTGTGTAGATGTTCCCATCATTTTCTTCTCCTCAGGCACTTGTCGACATATTCTGGGCGGCCTCCTTCTGTGATTTAACAGGGTTTACATTTAAATAATTTTTTTTTAAATGAATTTATGGAAGAAAAAAAACAACACTGAGAATGTTTGGCTTGTTCTCTGCAAAGCACATTTTTCAGTTTTAGATAGCTTTGTTGCCAATTATTCTACCACATTTGTTACCATTATATACTGAGCAGATCAGATGAGTTCATAAGAGCTTGAAGTTGTTTTTCAGTCAGTTGGACCTGGCTTATATTAAGAGGGCAGTCTTCTCCATGACCTTAAAGAGATCCTAAACGGGCGTGCCAGAGCCTTACTCCACGCACAACCAAAATCCAAAAAACGCTGCGAAAGAGGTGGTATTGGAGGTGAGTGTGTGGGCAGATGTCTTGGCACTGGCGCATTACAGTATGGAGAGTGACAGCGACGCTATATTGGTGATTTTTTCGCTCCATCTCGAATGAGCCTGCTCTCTCGCTATTCCAACTCACTACAGGGTCGTGTGCACGACTGAGCCCTTTTACATTCCATTGGAGCAGGATCGCTGACGAAGGTAAAACTTTGCCTAAGTCACGGATAGCGCCAGAGCCAATTGCAATGGATAATTCAAATTCACAATGCGTTATAGTCATTTAACCTGAAGTGGGCACAACACAGACGGTTTTTAGCACTAAAGTAAGATTTCTAATATGCACTAACATCTCAAAATAGTGTCAAGGACATGTAGACAGCTCTATGAGACACAAATTTAAACAGTTTATGTGCAAAAAAAAGTAGATTTGGGGCTTAGTTGCTCTTTACATCTGAAGGCTTGAACTTGAAAGTGCAGCTTCAATTGTTCACCTGGTCCTAAAATACAATGAATTGCTATAATCCAACCATACAAAGATAAAAAGTCCCAGTGTAAACTTTAGCTGACTGAGGAATGCAGTCCTCTCCGTACCACAGTGCACCAGTGTAACCAGTCGGCCGGCTTTCCTCTAAGGGCGATGACGTAACAGTGGACATTGTGAACACACATAAAGCTCCTCAGTCATGCTAATCCTGACCACACCAGGAGCCGCACGACTCGCTTGGCTAACTCCTCGCTCCAGTGGCGTCCCATCAGCACCATTCCACTGCCCCCCTCACCACGGGACCTGACTCAACAATGGCTGAGTGCACAATTACACTTGCTGTTGTCCTTTGGTGGCATAGTGACGGAATAGTGATACAGTTGTAGAAGGACAATATGTACAATTACAATGATTGATGAAAGGACACTTTGAACCCACGCTGTGTCACCAAACAGACTATTAACCACAGCAAGAGTAAGCATTGTCGAGGTGCCCTTTAGGAGCATGTTTCATATTGTCTTCCATATTTGTGTTGTGTAGTTGGTGTTGTGATATGTACAACCTGGAAGGCTTCATAGTGATTTCTAATGGTCATCAGCACAATGGCAAATAGGGGTGTGACAATATCGCGATACCGATACTTTTCAAGCTATTATTGAAACTGTTGGTGACCTCCTGCGTATTAATTAACAACATCATGAATATTAATGAGGCTGCAGTGCTCCTCTGCCTTCACAGGAAATAGAGGCCAGTAATGGTCAATAATACAGTCAGGACAGTAGGGGACAGCACTACCATTTGGGCCAACTTGGACCAAACACCGTCACACAAATAAATTACTTTGATGAATGATAGTGTTTATAATTAATTTCGTGAGGTTATTGTTATCGTATCGTATCATGAAGTGTCCAGAGGTTCCCATCCCTATTGGCAAATGTCTACATTTTTGCTATTGATTCATTCATTCATTTCCTTCCATATCATTTGGAATTATTTTCTTGAATCACTTTCGTCACAAGTCTGTCTCCTTTATGTCACTTTACAATCCAATCTTTTATTGTTAAGCATTTCATACCTAACCTCTAGCACATATCGTATCGTATATCCATATCGGGGTATGAGTTTTGGACCAGCGGCAGACTGAGATGACAGCTAATGCTACGCTCAGCTCCACTCAGAGCAGCATAAGCACTGACTGTTGAGGCTTTAGGGGCAGGGGCTTAAAACGTGAAATGAATTGAAGGATGAATGTTGCTTGAGTAGATCAGATTTGCAAGGAAATTAGCATGGCACTATAAGCAAAAAAAAAAGAAAAATTTCCAATAGACTTTCTTATATCTCTTCCAAATGTTTTCTTTCATTTTGTAATGTGCTCATCAGTAACGAAGTTATTTTGAACTTTCTTTTTCTTACCGATGATTTGATCTCACCAGTGCTGAGTGATGGGGTTATTTTATCAACATTTGGACACCGTGGATTTGGTCAGCTAATCCCACAGAGCTACCCGCTTCACTCTAATAGGATTTCCTCAGGTGGGGGCTGGAGAAAGTGTGGACAAAAACCTCAACATATATCCTCAGTATTCACACTCTTTCCTGTCATGATTCATGGATAATACTCTTAAGCTGGTTGGAATGCCTTTTAAAACTCCCCAACCTGACGTAATGCCTCCATCTGTCAGCATTGTGAGGATGAATTAATAAATACTCAAATCTTCCCATTCACACCACCACCCAAGTGTTGTTTGTAGCTTCATTTTCTATGCTGAATCAACCTTTTTAACCCCATTTACATCCCATTCACCTGCGCATTCTAAATTATATATACAATACATAACTTTTCACTACAAAATTGTATACGCTCAAATCAAGCAGTGTGGCCAAAGTCGACCCCAGTATAGGCAGACAGAGTGAACCGTATTGTAATATTTTAATTAGAGAAATGGTCGAAAAACTCCCCATCGTTTTTTAGGATTATTAATTTTAACATGCAATTTAGTGATAGCGTCAAATTACTTTATATTTTAGTTGTAGACTCAATTGCCTAGAGGCACGGCAGAAGCATGTGACGTCCTCCTGGTCAAACCGAGGCCAGTCTTCTGCTCCTGTCATTTTCCAATGAGAGATTAGCTGTGTCGTGCACATATTAATAAATATGTCAAGATAAGACAGTGGACAGCGAGGCGAGCTAATGCTGGACAGTCAGCAACATGTTAAGAATATTACATTGGATGTGAATACTTCACCAGAGAAATTGTTAACGTTCATTAAGATAGTAGATTTTATCACAGAGCTATGTTAACAGGAGAGATTTTGTCCACATTTTGTCTACACATGATGAAAAAACGTTGGAAGTTTGTTGGAACTAACATTGATAGTGGCTGAATCATGGCATTTTTTCGTATACAGTACCATCCTGGGTTCATGTTCAAGTTTTCATGTTCTCCCTGTGCCTTTCACATAACAGCAAAAGCATCTGCAAAAACATCTCATTCACCATTGTGCCGAGTGCAGCCCTCTTAAGTAAAGAGTTAGCAGAAACAGGGTCAAGTGCTGGACCCCTAAGCTTCTCCCTGTCAGGAGAGGACTTGTGAGAGCTGAGAGAGTGGGCAGTCTGTAGAACGTTATAAAAAATTGAAGATGTCCACTTTTGCGACAAAAACAGTTACTCATAAGGGGATGGATGGGCATTAGAAAACCCATGTGTTTAAACAGGATTAGCTCGGTGCTAACATGCCATTGTGCTATTGATTGACAGCTATCTGCCGGTCTTACTTCCTCATGTGTCTTCTTGACTGTTGAAGTTTGAAGTTTAGTTTATTTAGAAGGACAATGTGCAGTTACATTAAAAAGATGGCTGCACCAGATTTAGCACCATGCTACTTTCCATCCGTAGTCCCCAACAATACAATAATTATACATACATATTCAGATACACGATAAGTTGACAATCGACAATGTGCATTAAAAGTGCTCTTGCATATTTCTCCGAGTTAAGTGTGCTGGCTTTTCCACTATCCTCTCTTTTCTACTGACTCTTCTTGTAAACAAGAGTTTGCTGCAAATAGGCCAAAACAGCCCACAGGTGGACATCCACTGTAAGTCGCTTTTTCTGGATCCACAACATGTATCAAATATTTAGGACGTTTCTTCTCAACTATTTACTTAAATTCATGAATATTTCATATGGTGTCCTTCCTGAAATAATTCACAAACAAGAAAGAAACTTCTCTATATGCAGAGAAGAGAGAGAAGGTCTTTACTAACGAATACCTCAGTGAATGAAATCAGAAGTTAGATGTACTGTAGTTAGTAAATACTTTACAAGGTGCCTTTTACATCCTGAACATTATACAAACCCTATTCAAAAGAAAGTGTGAGCAATTTTCATTTAAATGACCTTGATGTCCTATAATTTAATTCCTTTTCATCATAAAGTTGTGGACGCACATTCTCGTCTCACAGGGAATTAAAAATCTCTTTGGCTCTTTCTCTAGCTCAGACAAAACATGCAGTTAATGGTAATGAAGCAGGGGTTTTGTGACTGGTACATCTGTATGTACTGAATGAATGACATTTGTTCTCATGAATGTTGAGGACTAAAATGACTAAGAGAATTAGATATGTGACTTGTTTCATCGTAGCATAGATAACTGTTGTTAACGCTGATGCATATTACTATTGTATTGTATAACATTACTATTGTACTGTACAGTTATTGAACAGTAAGAAGCTATATCTTGGCAGCAACTAGGTTTTGGTCTATTCTTTGGTTTTGTGCATCAAAATCCATTCATCCATCTTCACTTATCCATTGAGGGGCGCAGGGGCAGCTGCCCATGCACTAGTCCCTTATGGCTCCTCCCACAGGTCGTAGTTCCACGGGAGGATTCCCACACAATGTGCAATTAGCCCAGGCTGATCAGTATCAAAGGTGGTCTAAGATAAGGAACAGCATCCTTGACTTATTAAAAAGGGGGGTGATACGGTGGCCAGAAGTAAGATGGTCCTGGGTTCAAATCCTGGCAGGGCCTTTCTGTGTGGATTTTGCATATCCTCTCCTTGTCTGTGTAGTTTTTCTCCCAAAACTCAAAAAAAAAACTCCCAAAAAGCAGCTCAGGACGAACCCTCCATCTGAGCTATGCAGTTTTGTAGTATTTATTTGGTGGTCATGATTTTATCATGGTAATTTCATGAATAAATGTCAAGTCCTTTTGCTATGTTAATGTGACAAAGCAATAAAGATCTTGATCTTTGGTGCCCTCAGTTGATCCTAACTGATTGTATTGAGCTGTAAATGCTGCAGCTCCCAGTTACTGACTGTTCAGGCAGTGTGCCCCTCCTGCAACATTCTTTTACAGTGATTCGATATTGTTGACAGATTAAATAATCAATCAGAGCTGTGCCAATGAACACATATCATGTTTACACCATGACACACATGTCAGTGGTATGATGGTTATATGCAATGATACAAATCTGGGTATTTTTATGAGGTTGAACACTGTGATCACAGATAAACAAAACAAAAAATCCTTGTTACATGTTTTGTGTTTTTGTTACCACTGTGGGCTAAGTCTGGCAGCAGGCAGTGAGATTTTCACACTTATTACCATCTGTTGTCTCTGATGGGAACACAGTCTTAAAAACAGGTCTTGTTGGTGCACATGAAAACTGAGCCATGATTTTGTGTTCTCCACATAAACAAACCAGAGCTGTCATTGTTCAGTGCCACTTTCACCACACCCACCCCAAAGAGCCTTTGTCCTTATATGGGCCCAGGTTCCTGTCTCTCACAAACCCGTGGAACATGACCAGTGGCAGTGATGCAGTTGGACCAGTTTCTGTTATTGTTTGCACAAACTTATGTTCCCAAGAATGTCTTCACAGACCCAGCTATTCTGTATGTGTATTTTATTGCAGTAGGTTTTATACATCAGAGTTTGAATTACTAATAGTGTCATGTATTTAAAAAAAAAATCTAATTTGATTTCAACACTAAGATGAAAGTCAATACTTGATGCCGATTTTTTATACCAATGTTTGTAGTTTCAATAATGTAGTGTAAATAGTTCAATCATTTCTTTGTAGGGAGGTATCTAGTTTCGATTGCGTACTAAATTAATTATCAGTATTCAGGTATCTTATACAACACGAAATACCATACCTCAGTACTTAGTATTGGCTCAGTTGATTTATATTTTTCCTGGTAGTGGATTGAAAATGGTTTCGGTAAATACTAAACTAGCAGGCAAGTTGTTGTTTACATTGTTGCTACCGAAAAGCGAAACTGTGAAACTCATCCCTGTGAGAACTGGGATTTTAGAAATGTGTTCGTAAAGCTAGGAATGAGCTCGGACACAACTAACTATTTAAACTTTGCAAACAATGAAAGCAAATAAAGTGAAGAAAAAATCAGGTATGGAGCACAGCAGTACAAGCTCTGCCCTGGCGCCGGAAGGTAAATCCTACTAAAAAAGTGCACAGACTTTCCGAAAAACAAACAAACATGTACTGTATATTATGGACATAAAACACAATAATACATTTAAATGTATTAAAATGTAATCATTTTTATTACATTTAAACCGGCTTTGGATAAACTGGTTTATAACGTTTATGCAAAACGTTATAAACCAAAAAGTTATAAAATCATGTATTTTATGTATTTTCGTGTAATATATCCGTGCTATGGTCAGTAGTCAGCATTAGCTTATTAGCCTCCATCATGCTTTTAAAGTCTGCCAGGAAGAGCCTGGATGAGGGCTGGACTGTGGAACTCCATAGGGCCTTTATTGAAATTAATAAAGCTGGTAAATAAGAAAAGTTGAATTCCCTTCCCTTTAATAAAAATGAATATTTTGATACCTAATAATTGCATTTAATAAAAGAATTGTAGATTTGTCCCTGAACATGCTTAATTCTAACACTGAACTGAATATTGATAAAAAAAAAACACATAACATTAATCACTACCCAATCAAAATACAATTAGAAATCTGTCCAAAATTGCGGTTCCCTTTCACCGCTTGACACTGTGATCATTCATGAATATCAAAAATAAATGTTTGACTTCATCCATTCAGTTATTTTGCCAATAAAACAATATATCAATGCTCGGTAGAACAGATAACGTTTATCCTGATGAGACCTCTCTAATATGTAACTGCAGGGCACAGTTTTATATGTCCCATAATCCCATAATGTCACTCTCATTTAGTCCAGAAAATGAGTGTTGTTTCCACCACGTTGGAGGAATGCGTTGGTTGTTTCTAGGCCAGTTTCCAGCTCTGTCAAGACCTGTTCTTTTTGAAGATTATTTTCTGTACACTGCCTTTGTTTTTTGGCACTGCTGGCATCTCCATAGTAACAGCTACAGAGTGGCATGCGGTGTAACTGAAAAGATGTGGGTACACCCAGTGGTCCTCCAAAATCCTCTTCAAAGAAAGAAATCACAGAACACTACTCTGAATCCTAAATGGAAAATGAATGTCCGCTCGGTGCAATGACCGTGGGGGGAGAGTTTGAAAAGAGAGTATAGCGGGAGTTAGCGCAGTCGAGGGAGACAAGAGGAAGAGGGGGGTTAACATGCCTGCTCGCCCCAATGTTATCTCCCAGACTGCCTTGTTACCCATAAGCCAGAGTTGAATGGGCAGAATTAGTGGTCATAGTCAGGAGCTTTAAAGGATGGCGTGAGTCAGCTGCATTACTGCATCACCAGCAATTGTGGACCACACTCACCAACTCGATTTACCTTCATGACACTCTTAATGCAGGCTAGTTGTATTAAGTATGTGCTACTACAAATACAAATCACATATAGATCCAAACCTTTTTTTTTTTTTTTTTTTTTTACATTTTTAAGTTTTAAAATACTGAGAATCATTTGTTTTTAGGTAGGCCTATTGTGCATTTCTAGATTATTCCCATTAATTCAACTTCCCAATTAATTTTCCTTTTATTTTTTGGTGCAAGTGCACATTAACTGTAAAATATGAAGAGAATAGAATTAACCAAAGGGCTAGTTTTCATCCATGGTCCCATGCCAGATAATTATATATGATATATTATACAGAAGCCCCCCTGGAAATGGGTACTACAAATTAATTAACTAACACATCACAATAACATTCTTTACATTAAACTACATATCTTGGAGCAGCATTGCAATTGCTCACTAGTCATCTTTCTTGACAAAATGCTTTTCATAGCAACATAATTGGTACAGTTTGTTTTGGCCTCTAGTCTTTATTGGATAAGATAGACCTGGATGGAAGAGATTGAAGAGCAAGGAGCGACGTTTAGCAAATTGTTGGAAGCAGGGACTCGACCCCTACATGTGCAGCAGCCTTAACCACTAGACTATCAAGCTGCGCAACTGGCCTTACAGTTTTCTCCAAGTAAAAATGTCAAACGTTTGTGTGGGTGTTTGCAAAGAGTGAGGCTGATGTAATTACAAATCTTTATGCACCATATGCTTCATAAGCTGCCCTGCTATCCGCCGTAATATTGCACCTATTTTTGTCATTCTATCCTTTCTTTCTTCCTTTCCCGTGTCGCCCCTTGACCACCTGCGTCTGTTGAATGTGTTCACTCTCCACCACACTGTCTGCTAATCTGAGTGAGATTAAAGACTTCCAGTGCAGCGCGGTTTGTTATCTTTGTCTTCTGTCAGCCTTATGCGCGGCCAAACACCATACGACACCTCTTGCTTGTCACATTCATGCTCGGTGGGATATGGCAGCTCTTCCATCGAAACAAGCAAAAACACTGGGCTGACAACTAGAGTTTCTTCAAAATGCCCCCCTCCCATGGATTGGCGATTGGACCAAATTACATGTTTTGGATATGTTGTCATGGAATAGAAGAAATATTAATTTTAGATTGTGGCAACCTTTTCAGACCTGTCATCTTGTGAGAGCCAACGTGGCCTCGACAATGCTTAACATTGGCAGGAATTCAATTGTGTTTGGAGAAAAAAAACATGTCTGTATTCATTTATTTTAATAGATGAGTTAGTTTTAACCACACAAAATCATGAGATGACAAAATAAGTGCAATGGTGAAATGTAGATAGAAAGCAAGGACAATTAAAAGTTGTGAACCGTTTGTTTATCGATCTGTGTGGTCGTCAATCATCAAGTCCGGCCTGTTCCTCTATCGAAGTAATCTCCTTCTGTCAGTTTCGTACTGGCCCAGGATCGCAGCCAAAGGCCATTTAATTAAAGCGTTTGTGAGAAATAAACATTGTTTTGACTGACAAGTGATTGGATAAGTGTGAGTGAGTCAGACTTCCTGCTGGCAGCTAAGGTGAGTGTGTTAAGCCCCGGGAGTGGGACAGTTGATTAGAAATGTGCTTTGAGACGATAACTGAATCTGCATCTTTTCTGCAGCCAGGAACACTATTTTTAGACTCAGAAATACTTTAAAGCTTGCCTCCCCGGTATAGGTCATTTAAGGTTATATACAGTCCACTAATGATTCTTATCTACATTGTAAATGCGTTATACAAATACAAAAAAATATTTTATGGTGTTTGATTCATGCTTTGAGCAGTAACAGTGATGGCACAGTTGACACTCAGTTTGATTTGAGCTCTATTCTAGTTCTCACCTTTTAATAAAGAGACAATTGACAATAGGACAATGCAGGTAAGGTTGGTGAACTTATTGCCATTCTGCTGAATATTTCATGTTATTCTGTTATCACAACAGCAAGAAGATTATAGTATAACTAATAAAAAAAAATGGTCCTTGATCTTAGAAGAAGATTGGTTAAAGAGCAGGGCAAACAGGCTACAGAACCCAGAAGGAGAGGGGTGTCTCTGCCTTATGTAGCTGGGATTTCAGACCGGTGAAAACTTGGAGACAAACATTAGTTCATACTT